>WMED01007765.1:0-17400 GCA_019650415.1 Pipa parva | reverse complement strand
TTCTCATAAACCCATGTTGATATGGAGTTATACATTTTTTTATGTCAAGATATTCCAGAAAGGCACCATTCACCCTGATCCACCTATAGGCACAGGTTTTTAGTGCCCATAAGTAAATCCGGCACTGGCTATATCAAAAAAACTACACTTCTTCCACCAAGGGCTCTGGATTTTGGTTAGTCAGAAATTACTATATTTATCATGAAGTTACAGATTATCTTTGCCAACTATTTACTATTTTTTCATAGGCAGAACTTTTCAATGATGAGTGATTTTAACCTTGAAATTCATAGTGTCTGCTGGGTTTAATTTTACCCCTTGGTTTGACACTTTAGTCATATTGAGTCAGGTAAGAGAGGTCTCCCCAAAGTTCCACCCCAGCATCTCCCCACATTCCTATTTAAAGACATCATTCATGCTTAATCTACTCAAGCAATCACTTACTGTATCATGTGTTCATAAATGCCCAGGTATCCCTCTAACCCACAGGCGATAATGGGCTTTGTAGTTGTGCATGTCCTGAAACAAGAATGCACGGCAGCAAATTATTTGAAAAAAGAAGAAATTACCCAAGGCTTCTGTCTACGACACATTCTGGGACTCATTGTCATAAGTCTGAATAGTCACATAGAGCTGCGAATTCACATCTATTCGCAACTTCCCCATGTTCACTTATTGATTAAACTCTGCAAAGTGGCAAGTACGCAAGCAATTCGCGCATCTACGATAGTTGCAAACTTACTAGAGCTCTTCACATCACTTTGCGTGCACATGCACAGGTAATTCTACTATTGACTGAGTGGAGCAGTGTGTTGTAGGAGCAAATACAACTAGAAAAACTGCTCCAAATTCACCTGTTTGACCTCCTCATTTCAAAGTGAATTGTGAGGTTGATGGCAGGGCTCCAGTGTTGCATAAGGCGACTTTTTAATCAAAAGTGACAGTGGTGATTGCGACTAAGTGACAGCATGACCTAGGGACAAGGTGACATAGAAGCATATAGAATATTCACAGAATAAAATTATTGGGATATGGTGAGTCTGATGTCACTGACCTTCTCTTGTCGAATTCACCCCACACCGCATGACTTCTCATCCTACTTCTAACCTCCTGACTATGCCACACTATGCATGAGAAGTGAATTTGAGTCTGTTTTGGTGATGCAACTTGAATGGTAGAGAAGTGAATATGACACTTCAAAAATATGCCCTTCTACCTTGTGATAAATTATCTCTTAAGTGCTTCATGTAAGTGAAAGCATTAAACGCACAACATTTTCTAAACTAGGTAACACTGCAGCATCTAATTTTAAGTGAACCAAAAGAATAAAAGATCACCAACTGGTACTTCTGTCTGTCACTAATACCCTCTTGTGAATGACAGTGGCAGCATAGGAATTGTAGCCTTCCTAAACATGCTGCAGCGTAATGCTAAAACCTAAACTAATGTATTCTGGTGATACAGTGGCACCAAAAAGAAATGGGAAAAGTTTTTTAGCAACATTTCCTACCAGGGGGTATAAATGTTCTACAGTGTAAACTTATTTTTTGTTTCAAAATTAACCATTTGGATGATTCATCACCAAGGGCAATCTTTCTAGAGGTCTAGCCTATAGCATCCAATCAGATGTTAGCTTTCACTGATACAGGGTACCTAGAATAATAAAAAGGCAACTTCTGATTGGTTGCTATGGGTTACTAGACCACTCTAAAATTTGCCCCTGTTGATAAATCACACTGCATGTGTATTATAAAGGATAATTTACCCCCTTCTGTAATTTATAAGGATAATGACAGACCCCTCAGTGTCATGTACCATATAACTTAGCCTGTAGCCTTGTGATTTTGTATGGAATTGGGACTCCTTAGTGGCTATTAATTTCCTTATAACTGGAAGGGGTATATTATCCTTTATAAGGATTGTTGCTAGCCAGTAACACTAAACTGTCCTAAACTCCAGAAGATCACTTGGGCTTTTATGGTACATAATAGAAGCCAAGCTGTTAGTGGGTATTGTTTAGAATATACTCCTATTAAATAGCCACGGGCAAGGTTATATTTGGACCTGGGAACATCCTGGGTTTATCTTGGAGGTTCTGGGTAGCCTACCAATTACCAGAAACCCTTGAGTTCTCCGGTATGGGAATATTTATTGTTGCTCTACCACATTCTAACCCAGTTCCACCCCACTCCACACAGCTCCACACCAAAACCTCCAAATTTGCACCTATTTAAAAAGCCCTGTAGTAATGCAAATTGCATCACTATGTCCTGCCCCCTAACCAACTGACCCTGGGGGGAGTGAATCTAGGGGAATTAAATGTCCTGAATGTCCTGAAGGTTCCCAGGTATGGTTAGATTTTTCCTGATCTGGACTTTTTTACTTACTGACCGAAGAAAATATGGCTTTTTCACTGAGAAACTCTCAGTGAATTTCCTGACAATTGTCAACCCTGCACACATAGTAAAGGTAACAGCAGGAAACAAATATATTAAACCAACACCCTCAAGCATATGAATTGCATCCAAAACAATATGGAAGTCACTGTGAATCCATCAGCTGCTAGATTCAGCTAAATACACAGAGCTATCTTCACTGAGCGGTAATGCGTGCAGGGACATTCAATAAAGCTCATAGCCTTGAGGTAGAAATGCTATTTTAATCCACAGGTACAATTTAGCCTTTAGATTCCATTCACATTCAGTATAAAGTGAAATTGTGGTTATATATTAGGTTTTTGTATATACTGTTTTAGGAACAATTTATTGTTATGTATCAGGGCAAAGGATTTAAATAATGTGGAATGTATGGCAAAAAAAAAAATTGCAGCATTAAAGGGGAATATTTTCTCTAAGTATATAGTAATCTGCAGATATTGATACTGTAAGGCAATCTTAGATCAGAAAGTAGCAAAGTCATCACTGAAGCCTACAGGGGAAAGTCTCTGAAACCTGCAGTGTGACTGAGACATTTTCATGGTTAAAAATCTGTAAAGTATGGAAATAACATATATATATACTATATATACTGTATATATATATATATATATCTCCCACTTGGAGAACAACTGTTCACATACATAAGTCCATATTAGACTTATTTTTATGGTACAGCACTGCATAATACATTGGTAATTTAAATATAAAAGATATTACCAGTAACTACTGTATAGTCCATTACTTATTATATACAGTCCTTTACTGCTATTCTGTACAGTTCTTAACTACTATTAACTACTATTATGTATAGTCCTTTACATATTATATGCAGTCCTTTACTTATCACATACAAACCGGATTCCAAAAAAGTTGGGACACTAAACAAATTATGAATAAAAACTGAATGCAATGATGTGGAGATGGCAAATCTCAATAATTTATTCGTAATAGAACATAGATGACAGATCAAAAGTTTAATCTGAGTAAATTTAACATTTTAAAGGAAAAATATGTTGATTCAAAATTTCACAGTGTCAACAAATCCCCAAAAAGTTGGGACAAGTAGCAATAATTGGCTGGAAAATGGAAATTGAGCATATAACGAACAGCTGGAAGACCAATTAACACTAATTAGTACAATTGACAACATGATTGAGTATAAAAAGAGTTTCTCAGAGTCAGTGTCTCTCTGTAGCCAAGATGATAAGAGGATCACCAATTCCACGATTGTTGCGCAGAAAGATAGTGCAGCAATACCAAAATGGTGTGACCCAGCGTAAAATAGCAAAGACTTTTTTTAAGTTATCATCATCAACCGTGCATAACATCATCAAAAGATTTAGAGAATATGGAACAATTGCTGTGCGTAAGGGTCAAGGCTGTAAAACTCTACTGGATGCTTGTGATCTCTGGGCCCTTAAACGTCACTGCACCTCAAACAGGAATGCCACTGTCAAGGAAATAACAGAATGGACTCAGGAATACTTCCAGAAAGCATTGTCAGTGAACACAATCCACCATGCCATCCGCCATTGCCAGCTGAAACTCTACAGTGCAAAGAGGAAGCCATTTCTAAGCAAGCTCCACAAGCTCAGATGTTTGCACTGGGCCAGGAATCTTTTAAAATGGAGTGTGGCAAAATGTAAGACTGTTCTGTGGTCAGATAAGTCACGATTTGGAGATTTTGTTCATTGCTTATTAATTACTTTGCCCCTTCAACTTAGCCATTCAATTCCTTAATGGAATTAAATCAATGTTTGTGCGTTAGTTTCAGATCCCTGCAAGAAATAGGATTCACTAACTGGAATAAAGCCAAACACAATATACACTATCTTCTGTCAGGCTAGATAAATGAAAATTATCTTTGTGCTTTATTGTAAACCTGAAAGAGTGACTGTAAATGGTTAGATCTGTCTGGATCACTTACAGATCCTTAACCCCTTCTGGTGCTTTGCAAAATGTTTATTTTTTCACCGCTCGATAAAACAACTTTATATGTGTGTGTGGCTTCGAGGCAACAGTCCTGACAGCTTAGTGTTCTCTGCAATAGGCAGCTCTATTGTCAGGAAGGGAACATATGAGACTTTTTCTGCCAATGGGAATGCAGAATGTAGGGGTCACAGCGCTTCTGCTGCCTCATCAATAGATCCACACCAGGAAAATCACATAAAGTTTGGGGGAGGGGTCTCCAAAATTATTTGAGATATTATGTCACTCTTATTAAAGTCGGATAGACCAGCGGTCTTTCTGACTTTACTGAGAGAAATCTCAGGTTGATCTTCTGAGATTTCTCTCGAGATCGAGTTTCTCGATCTTGAGTTTTTGAATTTTTTCCATGGAAAGGTAGCTATTGCTTTACATTAGTAGTATGGTTACCTTTCCATGGAACATGTCAAAAATTCAGGATCGCGAAATTTGATCTCGTGATCTCGAATGAAATCTCGCGAGAATAGAATGAGATTTCTCTCAGTAAAGTCGGAATGACCCGGAGCAGTCTTTCCGAATTTGATAAATTTCACCATCAAAGTGATAATAGCACCTGTGGGATTTTTTTCACCATTCTAAGGATCTTTGAACGTTACCTATAAGTCATGTTTTTGTAAATTTTATCAATGGCTTCTGTGAGCTGAAAAAAATCTGATTTCGGTCATGGAAAGTGTGAAGGGGATTTTTAGGATGTGGGAGGAAGTGGGTCTTCTACCCTTTGAATTGTGGGAAATGAAGTCCAAAGCTGCACTATTTAGCTCAATAATGAAGGGTTATGCAGACGATTATCAAAATAAATGTTAGCATGCAAGATTCAGAGCCTCATTGACTAAAGTACAAATCCACCCGTCGAATTCACTTAGCTACAGTTTGAGTTGCATAGCCAAAATAGACACAAGTTCACTTCTCTCCATTGACTAAGCTGCTAATACACTTGTCGAATAGGCGGATAAGCAGCGAATGCTGTCACATGCATAGTGTGGCGTAGTCATTCAGATAGAAGTAGGATGAGAAGTCATGTGGAGTGAGGTGAATTCAAGAAGTAAAGGTCAGTGAAGTCTCATCATATCCCACTAACTTTACTCTGTGATTATTAAGTCTATTTCTATGTCACCTTGCCCTTAGTTCATGTTGTCACTCAATCGCAGTCACCATTGTCCCTCTTGAATGAATAGTCACCTTATGCAACACCAAAGCCCTGCCATCAACCCCCTCAATTCGTCAATTATAAGTTATGGGTACTAGTTAACTGCCATCAACCCCCCCATTATAAGTTATGGGTACTAGTTAACTGAAGGTGGGATTTTGATCCAGGGAATTATTCTGATTGCCATATTTGAAGTCGGGAGTATTTTCCCTAATGTGAGGATAATTGGCTCTTGCCTCATGGGTTTTTTGCCTTCCTCTGGATCAACATTGCAGGAAAATAGGCTGAACTGGATGGACTTGTGTCTTTTTTCAGCCTTATAAACTATGTTACTATGTCAATCTGAAGTGCTGAGGTCAAACAGGTTAATTTGGAGTTCACCTAGTCGCATTCACACCTTTGCACCACTCTGCATGTTAGCACAAGTACTTCTTCTATTGACTAAAAATTTTAGTCAATAGAAGAAGTACTTGTGCTCGATCGTGCAACATGATGCGAACAGGTCCATTCGTTTGTGACTCATGTAGTCGCCCGAATTGGTTGAGTATTTGCAACTTCACAGACTTTGCTCCATAAGTGAACATGGGGAAGTGAGAATAGATGCAAATTCAGACCTCTACACATTTATTTGGACGTTCAATGAGGCTCTCAGTAATTTATTAGTGGCCAGAGTTAAAGGGATAAAGTAAACTATTATCGTTATTATATTATTATGATTATTCTAACTACAATCCTTTGAATTTAAATAATTCATAGTCCTTAGAGTTTATTATTCAGATTTTCCCTTATACTGGGAAGGCATATAACAATGGCAAGAAATAAAAAATAATTCAATTAAAAATGTAAATTTAAAATTCATTTAAAAAAAAAAATTAAAACAAAAAATACATTTTAAATTCAAATAATTAAAAGTCAAAATGAAAAAGGGGAGCATTTCAGTGTCACCTACACATGGTACTGTCTAAAGCAGTCCTGGGAATTGTATGGAATACGAAAACAGGGGATGTGGCCAACCGCCATAGGCGCCAGCAAGGTAGGCACATCACTCCGTCCCTCTAAAACCACCCAAACCTTTCAAGAGAAAAATAATTGCCCACCCCTGATCTAAAGTAATGGTAAAAATGATGACCCTGACTGCAAGAGCTTACAATCTAAATCACATATTAAAGAAATAAAGACACAGATATTTAATGTGCTTCTGTGCTTATGCAATGCATTTTCTATTTTATAAAAAAATAAACTTGGTTTCATATTTTAAAGCAATACCATTTTTCCAGCCATTAACTGTCACCGTGGCAGTGGATTTCAATGGACAGGTGACATGTAGGGTCATGTTTATTGAGGGATGAAATTACTTTTTGAACCTTTTCTTATCAGTTATAATGCTTCTTTGTTGGTTCTTCAGTAACAAAATGGAGATTCTGTTGATAATTTCAATTTTCACCAAATGGATGTGGAATCATTTGACACTGAAATCACAGTTTTTTTTTGGGGGGGTGGGGTTGGGGGGGTTTGCAAGAAATGCTTCTGAATTTTGTTTGCCAAACTTAGGGAAATCAGTAGTTAAACAACTGGGAAAAGTAATTAAAAAAAAATGTGGAACAAAACTATTGAATGAAACAATGCAAGTCTGTTGTCCAAGGTAAGTTCTGTTGAAAGAATTAAAATCGGAATAAATATGTAAAAACAACACAATTAAATGAAGCAAGTAATATAAATGCTAATTAATGTATAAAATATAATGTAGAGCAAATTTTGCAACTTCATGTTATAAATGCAGGTACTATTTGTTAGCAACAATCTCATGGGAAAATGCAGATAGAACAGATCAGTTACTGTATGTTAATAGAAATGTAGCATTTTCACTAAGATATACTAGGCTAAAACATTTACAGGGGAATTTATAAACCAGGTAAACCTTACAGAGATCTATTAACCTATAGCAGCCAGTCAGAGGTTGCCTTTTATAATTCTAGCTTCCTTATACAAGTAAATACTCACTGCTGATATGGACTACTAGACCTCTTTAAATGAATGCAAAGAACATTTCTGTGTATGTTTGCACACTAAGATTTATTTATGTGCAAAAAGAGTACAAGATTAAGATGTAGAAGAAAATTCACAAAACTTTAAGCCTAGCATTATTAAGGAAGTAACCCAAAGGTGTCAGTTCAATAACCATTCAACTGTGGTCCTTGACAATTCACAGTATTCTCTGACGGTCAAATGATGTACCTAAAATAGATGAATAACAGTGAGTCCAACATCCCTGTAGAAGATGCCGTTTTGCCTTTGCTGTAATGAGGATGCTGTCCGCAGCTACAGTGCTGAATTCAGTGCCTGTACAGTTTTATATAGACATGTCAAACTCATGTTTAAAAAAAAAGTGAACTAAACTCACTCAAAGCTACAGAAATTCCAAAAGAGAAATAAAATGAATTATTACAGTATTAACAAGTTTGTTTTTTGTAATTGTTGATGCAGTTTAGATCTGCGCCTGCACTTTTGGTTAGTTTCGGTGTACATCGGCATGGGGGACAGGTACTCTGTGACGATATATGTCACACACATGGGGGGGAAGTGGGCTGCTGTGGGGAGGTAGTTCATCTCACAGTGTTAAACATACTTAGTATTTGGTGCTGGGCACAATAATCTGTATAGAATTTAAAGCTATAGCTTTAATTACTGAATTGATCATTGAATTCACATCCAATCTCTCCAACATATGCTGATTCGCTGCTCCTTATTTACTAAACAGTGCATTCCCTTCGCAAAGAAATTAACAGTGACAGGCACTATTCAGCACAGTATTAGGCATAGTCAGTTGAACACTGGAAGGATTCGTAGTGATGTGTAGTGATGAGAATCCACCAAAGCAAAGGGAAGTAACATTATTTTCTCATGATTCCCATGGATCTGTTTAAAGTGGTATATGTCGCTATCATTTCTTAGATTAGTGTCAAAAATACTATTAATAGGCAGGATTGATTATAATGAAGAACATGGAATCTCACATGGCATCACTCTAAATCAATGGGATGCAAATAATCAAAAAAACATATAATTGCAAAAGAAAATATTAGAAAAGGATTATCAAAACTGCACTCAGAAATTCCAAAAACAGATATGCTAAGTCCTCACTGGGGTGGCAAAGTAAATATAAGTAGGTTCACATGAAACCAACTGCTGTTAATAAAAGCCTTTTACTGAAATATAATCTCTAAAAGATCAAATAAAGATATGAAAGTACCTAGATGAAGCTCAGTGGCCACTGAGCAAAACGTGCATTCTATTTTCTTTTGTGATTAATGAAGAATATTGACACAACTTTGTCACATCTTGGTCCCCACCATTGTTGCCTTATTAAAGTCTCCTAGTTTGCAACATTTTATTTTTACATCCATTTCTATGTGACTCTGTTTCAAGTTCATGTGGCTACTTGATAATAATATTTGCTTTGACTTTTGAGTATACAGCCTCCTTGTGCCAAGTCCGGAGTTCTGTCATCAGCTGCCTATTTTGCCCCCTTTGAGCTGGCAAAATAAATTGCACATTCATGCGCTCTGACACTTGGTAAATAGGCAAAAGTTGAGTGCATGCGCATGCAAAGTGATGTGAAAAGATGTATGAGACTAACGTAATGGATTAAATTTGTCACAAATTAACCTCATTGCAGAGTCTGAAAAATCTGAGGTTGATTTATGATACCATGAATTAATGGAAGCCTTCATTGCAGGGGTAGGCAACCTATGGCTCTCGAGCCAGATGTGGCTCTTTTGATGGCTGTATATGGCTCTTTGACTAACTAGCGGTGTTCACATGCAAGCGCAGCTCATTACAGTCCTCCTGATAACAAAGACAAAGCTCTCTCAGTGCTTCCAGGTTGCTAGCCAATCCGGGGCCGCTGATGTCACCAGCTTCTGGGTTGCTAGCCAATCCAGAGCCACTGACATCACCATGCTTCTGGGTTGCTAACCAATCCGGAGCCGTTGACGTCACCTATGTGACGTCACATATGGCGTCAGTGGCTCCGGATTCAAAAGGGCTGAGCAGAGCCGCACTTATAGAATAGAATAGATATTTATTGTCACTGGAAATACAATGTAAATCAAGTTAAATTGTGGATGCGACCATAGTACAGAAATCAATTACAGATAGGCTCTCTCAGCCCAAAAGGTTGCCGACCCTTGCTTTATTGTCTGCTCTGATAACAAAAAAAAAAATTCTATTATGACATGGCCTACTGTATCTACCAATAGGATCACAGTTTAGCATTCCATGATTTTACTGCTTTTGCTACGAAAAAAACCCTAACATCATTTATAATTACAGTGGCCCACATACAGTATATAGCAATTGCTTTAAAATACACACATGCAGTAATAAGGGAATGTCACTGTACTTGATTGTTCATATTTGCAAAAAGCAGACTTGAAAAGATAAGATGTTTTATACCTCCTAGCATAATTTGTGACCTTACAATACCTAAAGAAAAAAATGCAGAAGAAAAAAGACTTCATGAAATTAAGTATGAATTATTACAAGAACTATTGGTACATAAACGGAGGGAAGAAAATGTCAAAGGCATTGTTATCATTTCTTTGGCAGCAAGACCAAGTTATTAGATTAAGGCACATAGTTAATTATAGCCTACTACCATGTTAATTAAGCTGTCAGCAATACTTTTTACTCGACAGTTTTTTGGGGTTTTTTGTTAAAAGCTGAACAACCTGGGATTTTGTCATAAGAAATTATCCAAAAAAACAAAAACAAGTGATTAATAATATCAAATTATTTTTGGATTCTAGTGCTGTGAAATTAACAGTTGATTAAAGACACAATAACAATTATAGGAACACAAACCTTTTAATACTTTAACTTATCTATGTGACGCTGGGGGGCTGTGTGTATAACTAAAATACAAGTTGTGTAATTTTGTTTTTTGCTGCCTGTGCACTCACAAATCACAGCAAATTGAATACAACAATAGGTGGAGTGCTTTTGCAAGTCAGTCCTAGGTACTGTTTAATGCTGAAAACAAGACATTATACAAAACTATATTCCCCTGTTGCATTTATTAGAGATTTATGGAAAATAATTTAAAAATTCATTCACCAAATAGTTCATGGGTTATTAACATGTTTAACAAAGCCTTGCAGTCAGGGCCGCCAGCAGGGGATAACATGGGGTACGGCTGTGGGGGCCACACTAGCTCAGAAAAACAGGGAAGTCCAGAAAGACAGACATATGTAGGCTTCAGAGTATTGTCCAGTGATGACTGCCTTGCTTGTGGTAATTGACCAACAGTTTACTAAACTGAATACAATCTAGTGGCTAGTTAAATAACATTAATTAAAAGGGCATGGCCGATCCTTTTACTCTGTCGGAGTTATGGAGCTTTTTGAAAAGTTTTTTTTCCCCAAGTAATTTTACCGTCCTATATAATGTTGGATCTGTTGCTTTTCCATTATTCTGTTTGGTGCTGCCTTGCTTGTGTTCCTACCTCCTTATTCTCTTGCCTATTTGTGTAGTCCAGTGGCTATTCTGCCTTCTCAGCCTCCTTCCTGCTCTATCTGAGGTTTTTTTACTTCCCTACTGTGTCTCATTTCCTTTTCCAATCCATGTTTCCTTTGTCTTGTGCCTAGTCCTTCATTATTATCTCATTTTGGCTTTATCCTTTTTCCAGTTCCTAGCCCTGTACTCTATCGTAATGCTTTCCTGATATTGACCTTGGCCTGTTTCCTGACTGTGCTATCACCTATTCTGTATTTCACTTATCCCAGTCCATCTACAGCCCCTCATAACCTATTTGATCTATCTCTAACCTTGTCCTATCTCTCCTACCCACTTTAACTGGCCTACTAATAACTATTGCTACTCTGAGTGTGGGATCCCAGCTTTATCTACAGCAGGGATCATAACTAAGGACCATTTGATAAACTAGGTCCATTTATCTTTTCCACATTTTGCGCAGAGTCTATCAAGTAGATTTTTCATATGTACAGGTGCAAGTACATAACACATGACATGGTGAATTACATATTCTAACTGCCCAGGCCAGTATGCTTGGAATCATGGGTAAATGAGTGGTTCAAAGTGCCAAACCTAGGTCATTTAATGTTATTGTTGCTTTGCAGTTACAAATGAGAATATGTTTTATTAAAACATTTAAATGCTTTGTTCATAGGAAGAGAAGAAAACATCTGGGTGGAGGTGGTTGCTATGTTAGGTAGTTGTATTGGCTTTTCTGATACAGTGTCCTCGGGAATCCTAGACGATTTCAGGTTCACAGGTCTTTTCAGTTTTACACAAAGTAAGTTGCATAAATGACCTACATGGATTCAAGAACCTTGTCACTTGGAGGGTGTTAATAATGTCATCTTCACTGGTTTGGTGTTAAATTGATTAGACTACAAACTAACTTGGTTAATTTCTTACAGTCACCTTCCTTAAACTACCCTGATGCAGTGGCCAATGGAAATCCAGCTCTTTACTTCTACTAACTGACATGTGATATACTGGTATTGCATACTGCAGCAAATACATTTGTACACAAATTAATGTTTTGTTTTTTTTTATCTGCTTATTGTGAGGCTAAATTGAAAAGTACTTTAGAATAATTCCAAAATGTATGGAAAACAAAATAACCTCAAAAATGTAGGAAAGAACTTATACGTCTCCTAAAAAAAAAAAAAGTCTGTATTGAACACAGAAATTACTGCTCAGCTACACAGTAATCTGCTATGAAATGCTGAGCGGAGTTTTAAAAATAACTATTTTGCATTAATAGTGACAAGTATTGGTTTCTAGGATCAGTTGCTATTTTCAGGATTAGCAAGGCTAACCTTGTTCTGTCATGAAAGTCTTGTTAAAAACCCAAAGCCAGAGTCATTTTAGAGAAAATACTTTTAACTACTGCCACTGGGACTATTCACATAGAAATACAGAACTGGAACACGGATAGTTATGCCTTGTTTTATAATTCCCAAGAACACACTGCATTAACATCGATATACAAAAGGAACTTCCAGCCTGGCAGGCCTTCAGGACACTGGGAGTTCTATTTAACAGTTTAAAAAAGCAGTTATGGCGGCATGTGTACGTATTTGCCGAGAAAACCAGGGGAGCTTAAATGTCTGATAAATACTTTATTTGATCGTAAATGTATTTGTCCTGCTGTATTCTAGAGATAATTTTAACATATGAAAAAATCTGTCCAGAAAAAACGTTGTTTTCATTGGAGTTTATGTAAATTATTCATATTACATGAACAGCAGAATCATTATAACATCCTCTGTGCAAATTAATACATACAATCATGCAGATAATTATGTAAATGTATGCAAGTTAAAGTGACATCAAATCTTTGTTAAGCCAATTTACCATATATACTTCTCTAGACAGCTGTTAGACTGTAGTTTGGATTTATCTTCTGCTGTGTGTAAAGCTATGATATATAGGGAAATATTTCTAAAAGTCAAATTGGGGTTTATTCATTAAAGTGAGAGTATATTGAAGTATAATAATTCTCTACTCCTCATTCATTAAGCAGTAGATTGCCATGGTATAGAAGGGAATGGTGTTGAATGTAGTTTGTTGAGCAGTGCAACATAGTCAGTTGGATGGTAAGAACCCCTAATTGAAGTTAAGTAAAACTGGCAAATTTGACACAGTACTTTGCTAAATTTGTGCACACGCATGAAAAGTGGTAAAAAGTGCTCCCTAAGTCTGTGACCACTGTAAGTGTTCATACTGGTCGCAATTTCCCCACATCACTGCGTTTGCTGAATACCCGAGTATGGGGGAAGTGGGGAATGAATGCATGTTAGAACCTGTTGAAAGTGACTGTTTCTTTAGACTTTCATGAATAAGCCCTGAAAAGTTTTTGACCACTTAGCTGGAGTAAGATTTTTCATTACGCTAATATCGCCTATTTAAAAAGCTATTATCCCCTTGTCAAAAATCACATTTCATGCATTTTTTTTTACGTCGAAATAAATTGTTTTTGATCCTATATAAATCGGCAGAAACCTTTATAAATACTGTATCTTAGTTAAATGGCTTAGTGGATTTTTCTACAGGGCTACGGAAAGATTTGGAATATATCTCTCATAATTTGAATCTCTCCTCCTTTTCCCAAAATAAGTGCTCAATATAGTATTATTATTAGTTCTTAACCCTCTCCATGGCAACATGAAATCATTATTTGCAAATAACAGTTATTGAAAGCAGCCAGCAATACCTGTCCTTTTGGATATATTGTATTGTAAGTAATAAGCTTCCTAGGTTCCCAATAAATGCGCACAGTGTCATCCATTCAGTTTTGAATTGCTTTCTTTGTACTATACTACAGTTTGTAGTTATTGTTTTGTTAAACTTGCCATAAATGTACATATCACTGTAAAGAGCATGCAGGGAGAATTGCTAGTAGAGGAATTCATCAAAATAAAAAAGGTGCAACTTCTTCTCTTGACAGACACTGAGATCCTCTTCATTTCCTGTGTTTTTTGGCGAATAGAGCAAGCGCAGTAGCAGTTCTCTGATGAGAAACTGCTACCGCACTTCCTCTGTCTGCTGAAACACACAGGAGCAGTTAGTAACTCCAGAAAAAAGGAACAACACATTCAAAATGGCACCAGTTTTCCCGTCTTTTGCTATCTACATTTCCTTCTGGCTGAGCACCCACTAACAGTAAAGTCTGAATAAATACCGCTTCTCCCTATGAGTCATTGAAATGTAAAAATTACATTTCAAATATTCAGTGAAAACCTGTAAACTAAGTATTTGACTCTTGAAGGGTGCTCCAGGTTTTTTAACATATTGTGGAATTGGTCAAGTTTTGATGTTCTTTAGTAAGTACATGAAGTTGGGGAAGTGGTGAAACAGCATAAATTTGGACCTTTTCCTTGACTGTTATCAAATCCCTGTTATCTGTTCTCCATTTTCAACACCCTTCTATGTCCCTTACTCTCAGGCGTACAAACCCTGCACACTCCCCACAAGATTTTGCTGACTTATTTAGAAATAAAATTGATAATATCCACAGCCAGATTACTGTTCCCCCTAACAACAGACATTATTCCACCTAGATCCTCATCTGATTTTCGCAATTCTTTTTCTCCTGCTACTTAGTCTGAAGTTTCTCAACTTCTCTCTTCCTTCCATCTCACTACATGCTTGCTTGAACCCATGCTTTCTAATTAAGTGTTGTGATTCTATCCTTATGCCTGCCCTAACACACTTGTTCAACTCTTCCCTGTCCTCTGGAACTTTTGCTTCTTCGTTTAAACAGACCTGTATTAAACCCATCCTTAAAAAAGTTACACTGGACTCTGCATGCCTAGCTAACTACCGTCCTGTCTCTCTCTTGCCTCAGGCTTCTAAACTTCTTGCCTGTACCTGCCTTACTACGTATCTGCATGTGCACCAGCTCCTGGACCCTCTGCAATCTGGTTTTCAGCCAGGGCACTCTACAGAGACTGCTAATTGTAAACTTTCAAATGATCTCCAGGTTGCCAAAAGCCAAGGGTCACTTTTCTGTTCTAATTCTACTAGACCTTTCCTCTGCATTTGACACTGTCAATCCCTCCCTTCTTACTCAAATTCTCCATGCGCTTGGTGTCGTAATCAAGCAGCATCTTTGCTGGATTCTTGTTTTTCTGATCATTCCTTTTTTGTCTCCCATGCTAATGACACTTCTTCTCTTGTTCCACTTAGGGTGGGGGTGCCCCAAGGCTCTGTCCTTGCCCCATACTGTTCTCATTGTACACTCTTTCCTTGGGTGATATCATCAACTCATTTGGTCTTCAGTATCACTTGTACTGTTACAGCTCTTATTACCCTTTTACCTGTGTATGTAAGTCTTCCTCCCATTTAGATTGTAAGCTCTATAGGGCAGGGACCTCCATCTTCTTGTGTCAACCACAACCTAGCACTTAAAGTGAAGTATCCTTGTGATATTATACTTGTATTGTGTACTACACTTTCCCCATGTCTGTATTGTGTTTTTATTACTGAACTGTACAGCGCTGCGTAAATTTGTGGCACTTTATAAATAAAATTATACATACATGAGTAATAGATACTCTACTAGATAAGATATTGATTTATGGTGTTGACTTTACAGAAAGAAATTGTAATATTATAAATTGTAGGTAAAATACTAACAATAGTCAGTCTCTGATTTGATCCAACAGGTTAGTTGGGTACTCACTAGACCTGACCTGCTAGTATTCCTTTGTATCTTTCCACTGTTAATGCTAGTCCACTATAACTAAATCCAAATTCCATGGGCAATTATATCCTTATGCTACCTAGGTTACTATCAATGGCTGTTTCAAGACCTCACATCAACAGGGGCCATATTAAAAATTGCTAAAACTACCTTGCAGCCTACCCCACCCCTTGCATGCACCCCATGTGGAATTACCACAGGTGATAGAATGGCTGGGCCATATGGCTGGTGGGTTCGGTGAGTGTATGGGTAACAGAACAGATGGCAAAGATGAAAATCAGCTTCTTCCTGCAGCATGACATCCCATGCAGTTGTCAGTACCACCCTCCATAAGAACAGATTGGTTATACTTCTGGCCACTAGGAGGCACTACCTCAGATAAAGATGGATATTATATAAACTGTCCATTATGCCTAAAACAGGAAAAGCATGGCAGTTCTCCTGCACGTTAATGAAAACAAGCAGTTAACTCCAGTTAAGCAGTTATATAAAGCAGTCAGTGAAAAAGGACTGATGCCTATTAGTTTAAGGGAACATTTTAATGAAAAATAAAGTAAAAATAAACCTTACTCAATTAGTGTTTATTGTCCCTTTAAATATCACTATTCAGATGCATGCACATATTGAGATGTTACCCGAGAACCATTATGGAACAATAAAATAGGTCGCATGCAACTTTGGCTTCTATTAATATAAGCGCTTGACATGTGTGCACCACCTTAGCAAATATTTCCCTTGTGTCTGTTATATGAGTAAACGGAATAAACAGTTCAGGAAAACATTACTGTCACCTTGGAAAACAGCTGAGGGAAAATAGGCTGTACAATGTGCTATTTATAGGTTTGAAATGTTGTGAATATCCATAGTGTATGTTGGGAAGAGCTTTTGTATAAATACAAAGAAGCCTTAAGCCAATTCAAATCACTGTAGCTAATTCTGATACAGACTTCTGCAGAAGGTGAATAATTAATATTGTATAGGAATACTGTCATCAGAATAAAAAAAAAAAAAGAATAACGCGCGTTTGCAGAAAACAATGTGTCATGTGCGCTAATAAATATTATATTTTGGGAGGTTATCTGTCCCACGTGATTAAAAACCTAGAACTGAAACGTTTTCAATGATTTTCTTCTAGTGCTGCTGTCTCTAAAGTTCTTATACGACGATTAATTAGGAATTACAAAGTCCATGCACAGGATCCATATTCAGGTATTCAGCAAACTCTGCAATGTGGCGAATTTGAGACCAGCTTATGACAGTTGCAGACTTACGGTCCCATTTACACCACTTTACGTGTTCAGTCACAGGTAATTTGTTTACATATCAAGCATCAAAGTCTAGCGAATTTGACAAGGCATATTGGGTTGCATTCATTCATTTTACTTAAATAAAGTGGCAAATTAAGAGGCTGATGGTAGGACTCCTACTGTCAGACTGACTATGCCACACTATGCAAGAGACTGCTACTGACACAGTCATGTCTTCTCTATGGGAATCCTCTGTATAGTCAATAAGGAGTAGAGAATCGAAGGGATGATAGTGCAAGTTCCACCACTTAAAAAGATGAGAGGCGTCTGTAATTTACATCATAGGTA
>WMED01007764.1:0-17400 GCA_019650415.1 Pipa parva | reverse complement strand
GAGATAGATAGATAGATAGATAGATAGATAGATAGATAGATAGATAGATGATAGATAGATCAATAGATAGATACAGATAGACAGATAGATAGATAGACAGACAGACAGACAGACAGATAGATAGATAGATAGATAGATAGATAGATAGATAGATAGATAGGGTATGTAAACTCTGTCTAGAGAAGAAGCCCAAATTACCTATTGTCAGGCAATATATCGATTAAGAAACTCACCTCTTAATTCAGTGGAGCTCCGTATTCCCCTATAACTGCTGTCTCCCTCTGAATGATTTTCCTGCTGTGTGTAGCCACACCCCCTCCTTTCCCAGTCTTCCTCTCTCCACAGCCAACAGCAGAGATGGTTGAACATCTTTGATCTGTGCATGATAAGGGATAGAAATGCGCTTTATATAAGGAGAAGGAAAAAGGGATTCTACACAAGACTGTGCTCTCTGAATAGTGAGTGATGTCTCTCATGGGGCAGGGCTTATCGGTACTATACAGGAAGATCCTGTACACAGAACGGCTGGGGGAGCAGGGCTGTTTAAACATGAGGCAAGTACTACTGATCCCAAAATCATTTTTACATTTTAATGTTTAGGTTGGCTTTCTATATGTATATGTGTCAGATATAAATAATGTTTTATTCCCTTTAAGGAGTATGCACATGTACATCCTAAGATGAATTTCTATGTTATGCAGACCTTGTCAATCCCAGGGTTTTCTTGTTTCTCTCTCCTTCTCTGGTTTAGGATTCCCCCTCCTTTACAACTGTCAGTACAGTCCAACATGCCAGGCAGGTTCCATGTCCACTATTCCCGCTTCCACTATCACTTGTCATTTTTACAGTTTCGTCCTTATTTACACTTTCACCAGTTCAACTTCTACCACTTACAAGTAAATCACTCCTATTTGTGAAAGTCACAGAAATATGACTAATGTTTATAACTATTATTGAGAGTATCTATTGGTATTTCCTGCTCTCCTTTCTGTATTTTCATTTTCCTCAAAGGCATTGCTTACCCTAAAGACTCATTCCCCTTTCCCTCTCAATACAATGCAGTCTTGTCTCTTATTAAACCTTTTCTTAACAGTCAACAGATCATGCCCTGGAGCATGCTGGGACCGAATTTGGGTGATCCATTTTGAATACCTCCTAATTTTATTTTTTATTCAAGTAATCTTTTAAAATAAAGAATAATAATAATAATAATAATAATATATATATATATATATATATATATATATATATACAGTATACTGTATATTTATATATATATTTTTCATGCTGCTGATGCATGCTATTTCTATCACTTAGGTGTGATTGGAATATCTCATTAGGGACAAATATTATTATCTTGCTTTTGTCTTTATTTGCCCTTTAACGAAATAAATTGCTCTTTATTCATCCTGGTCAATTGTACATTGTTTTAAAAATCATCAAAAAGAAATATATGAATTTCTTAACCAAGGAGAGAAGGGTTGTTCCATTGTTTTAAAAGGCAAAATTGAATCGAACAGTAGGTAATAAGATTGATATAGCTTTACAGCGGGACCTACGGTTATGAATGCCGCAGTCTAACCTTAGAGGAATTTCATTTAGGTAATCAGCACATCCTAGGAGAATCATACAATTTAAACTGAAATAATAAAAGATTAATAGAGAAAAGACTGAAATGAAGGTAATATAAATGACAGATTGATATACGGGAGTCAATGTCTTTATGATTAGGATGGCGTGTAATTGGAACAAGCAGATTCTATCCCACGGATGGTCGAATCTCACTTTCATCATCCCCTGGTGAGTCGAAGAGAAACACTCTGATTCTACAAAAATAAAACAGTATTTTTTTAAGTTAATATTTTATGAAATACCTTTATCCAAACAGCCTGGATATGTGAGTCTCCTAGGACTGAATCTGCCACAATGTACTCTTCATTATATTCCTTACAGGGTTATTGGGAAACTCTTACAACTAGTTCATTATATTAGGTTTCACTGTTACTTTCTGCACCATCAGGTGTAGAATGACAAATCTCTACATTTGTCTGCCAGTGGATTCTGGGATTTGTAGTTCAACGACAGTACCATTACTGAGTAACTCTTACCTACAACATTGCCATTAAAGGTCCAGTAACACTAGAAAATTTGGAATGGTATGGAAGTTATTTCCATGTAACTAAAGCCTGTGCTTTATTTCTTTTATAGGAGGAGGGGCTAGGATTAGCTGAGAGACTCTGTACCAAGTGCTCGTTTTTTTCCTCTATTGATAATAAATCTACCTGTCATTTTAACACTTGTACTTAATATTATAAAATATATAGAATTTTTTTACAGACTTTATTGTCACTTTAATAAAAATGAAGATTAAATAGGTAAACACTGTTATTGAAATAACAACCATTAGGGGATTATTCACTAATGTCCGAATTGTTGCATTTAGGTGTGAATTCGCCAGATAAAGACAGTTGCAATAGGCTGCTACTGTCGCAGTTGCGTCTTTATAATGAAAATATTGTCGCAGTCTCGACTTTATAATGTGAAAATTTTCACAATCTTAATTTTAAAAAATTGTCGCGACTTTACGATGGGGAAATTGTAGCAGATTTGCTATGGGAATCCGCTGTTTGCGAATTTGACAGTCGAATTCGCACCTTAGTGAATAACCCCCGATTATTATGTTTATTTATTTATTTATTTTTTGCACTTAGGATATTTTCCATCTGGAAAAATATAAAACCACAATGAGGCACTTTGCGTTTTCATTTTCCCCTAATGATTTCAGTTGTCGTATTCCACTTTTAGCTCATGTGAAAACCTTAATGTTATGTGTTATTTAGCAGCGTTAA
This sequence comes from Pipa parva, assembly GCA_019650415.1. Lineage (NCBI taxonomy): Eukaryota > Metazoa > Chordata > Amphibia > Anura > Pipidae > Pipa > Pipa parva. The sequence goes on along the minus strand of WMED01007764.1, from coordinate 14,551 downwards.
TGCAGTTCAATATTAAATATCAGATAAAGGGATTAGGATTAATATTTCCCAGAAGAGATCTGAAACAGAATGTGACAGGTGATATTTATTAAGGTTGTGAAATATATTTCTAATTTTTAATTCTTCGCCCATCTCGCCACTCTGGCGCTGTATCATTTCAGGTGATATGATTTTGATTTTTTTTTCCCAACCAAAATACCAGTTACCGAGCTCCATATTCTTCATAGTCTTACACATTCACATGTACTAGTGTAATAAATGAGATGTGAGTGACAACCATTTGAACTATAAGTGTATACATTTATTAAGTCCTCTGAAAGCTTAGGGGCTGAGCAAGTAATATTACATCAGAATTCTGCTTGTGCGCTTGCTCTGCTTGTCGATTATCAACAGGAAGCAGGAAGTTAAGAGGATGGCACATGCAGGGAATAGAAACCACAGTTGATTCCCTGACAAACAGGTGGCAGTCTTGAAGAAGAAAAGCACATCTTTTGCCTTCTTCTTTACTTACTTACTGTGATTCTGTCCTTTTCCTTCTTTGTTTAAATAGGCCTGTATTAAACCCATCCTTAAAAAAAGCTACACTGGACCCTACATGCCTCGCTAACTACCATCCTGTCTCTCTCTTGCTTTTGGATTCTAAACTTCTAGATCATCTTGTCTCCACCCACCTTACTAACTATCTGCATGCGCACCATCTTCTAGATCCTCTGCAGTTTGTTTTTAGGCCAAGGTACTCTACAGAGACTGCTCTGTGTAAACTTGCAAATGGTCTCCAGGTTTCCAAAGCCAAGGGTCACTTTTCTGTTCTAATTCTCCTAGACTTATCCTCTGCAATTGACACTATCGATCACTCTCTTCTTATTCAAATTATCCATGCGCTTGGTGTCCATGATCAATCTGCATCTTGGCTGGCTTCCTCTTTTTCTGATTGTTACTTTTTTGGCTCCCACACTAATGACAACTCTTCTCCTGTCATGCTTAGGGTGGGGAATGCTCCAAGGCTCTGTCCTTGGCCCTCTCATGTTCACCCTGTACACTCTTTCCTTTGGTGATATCAATTTATTTGGTCTTCAGTATCACTTGCATGCAGATGAAACCCAAATTTACTTATCCGCTCCTGCGTTATCACCTGAAATTCAGACTCAAATTTCTGTCTGTCTCCTGGCAATCTCCTCTTGGATGGCAAAGCGCCAGCTCAAATTAAAACTTGTTAAAAAGAATTGATTATTTTTCCACCCAACCTGGACTTGCTCCTACATTTTTCATTGTATTGATGGTGCAATTATCAACCCTGTAACTTCTCTACATTTGACTTTACTCTTTTCTTATATATAAAAAACGGTCATGTGATTTCTGCAGCCAATGAGATCCATACACAGCCCAGTGGTGACCTTGTTCACCCACGCCCCTCACCCCCTTTGTGCTCTGCCCTGATTTGCTGGCCTCCAAAATTGCAGGAAACACAGAAAAGGGCGCCTGATTAATATGCATAGGTCAGACTCATAACGATTAGCGAGTGATGCCGATTATCGTTACAAATTTTTTACAATCATCGGGTCATCGATAACACCTGATAATTGTAATAATCGTACCGATTTCAACTTTGCTCGATATCATTGCTCATCACTAGTCTCAAGTAATAAGGTCATTTTATATAAGTATGAAAATCCCAGGTTTTCAGAGTTCAGTTTCTCACTACTACATCCTCATGGTCTGTGAGTGTGTACACCTCATACTGCAAACAACATAACCCTATGAATATCTGGCTGTGCCGGTCAATCATGTATGACTTCAGAAAAATCTGCTACTGTGCACAATATACAAGTTCTGCAAGAATAAACCGCTCGTGTTTTCTCAACCCTTCATTGTCAAAAAGCAGCAGTGCAGACAAAGAAGTATGTATGCTCTTTGCTGCTGACATTTTCACTGCAGGGTAATGTTCTGTGCAATCGGATGTGCTTGTTTTAATTTTAGTGAAGAAAAATACAGATACATAATACACTTAGCCTGTTTGCTGTATCCTGACAAAATATTGCCTGCGCAATATAATATTCACAAAATAATTGTATGGTTCAATGTTTTGATCGTTTGCTTCATTGTTTATTTGTTTTTCATGAATTGATCTAAATTTTGAGGAAGAGTGAACTCTTTTTGACTGATTTAGAAATGCGTCGACCTATTTGGTTACGGAAAATAAATATTTTCAACACTTTTTTTTTTTTATTTGAAATTTCTTGAATTTTCACAATATATTCTCAAATAATTTAAAGAGCAAGTTTATATTGGATAACAAATTATGAATGTACAGTCTAAAGAGTTCTATTTCTCATTGTTCATATCCATGTTATTGTCGTCTTGCTTCATTTCTATTATTTAGAGCCAAAGTAAGGGTAGAATATGACGCACGCTCATCCATCCCCTCATGTTATTTGTAAGGGTTTATTGAGAAATAGTGACGTTTTAGATAAAGGGTTAGAGGAAAATAGAGACTAGAAAGGAAAAATTAAAAAAGGAAGGTATATCTTAAGCGTACAATGTAACCTCATCTAACTGAACCCAAAGCTTACTTATCTTCTTCTAAAAATTGGGTTCAAGCAAGCCACAGTAACAGAACTTTTATCATATAAATTGGAAACGGCGATTCCTAGTAATTTGTGGGAATTTGTCTATTTTAATTTTGAAAAATGTTTCCAACATGTGGACAACCATATTCCAATACCCTACAGGACTACCAAGCGTGTAAAAATGACCCCTGATGTCTGCATGCACCAAAGCATATCCAAAGTGATGGATCTTTACAAATGAAAGCAAGTGTGGTTGGCGTTGCGGCGCCGCATATAAATTGGTTCTGTGTTTTGTGGAAGAATCCAGTGTAAATGAATAATATTAGTTGGTTCGCAGGGTGTACTCTCTGTCTGAAATCAGGGCATTTGAGGAGGTGATGGGTTCTCACTATCATGTTTAATATTAATGAGATAAATTATTTGAGGATACTGGGGACCCCAAAACCCCCTAGAGTTAACTCTTAGTTTATTCATAATTGAAGCTGAAATGGAAGTTCTTTTGTTTTCCCAAATAAACTGCAAAATTGCCTTCTGCAAAGATGCTGCAGTTACGTTTGGAAAATTTAAAGGCAAGTTTATGAAAAGGTATAGAATTCTGAGTAGAAATGTCATTTTTATGGCAGCCATCTGCCTAAACCAAGAAAGATGACATTTGGACCAGCTGAGTATATCTTTTTTAAGTCTATTTATCAATGGTGGATACTTGGCTGAGTATGTACTGTATGTACTTATTCATTTATATAGCGCTGATATATTACGCAGTGCTTTACAGAGATTCACCATTTACTTCAGTCCCTGCCCAGTGGAGCTTACAATCTAGTTTCCCCATTTTGTCACATATAGACAGACACAGATGTATAATTTTGGATTGTCGGAGGAAACCGGAGTGCCCGGAGGAAACTCACTCAAGTGCAGGGAGAACATACAAACTCCATGCAGATGAGTGAATGGACTGTAGGAAATGGTGAGATTAATACTCAAATATTTCATAGTGTTTGCCAGCTGAAAGGAAAGTTAGCACAATATAATTGCACTACATTTGACAGATGAGACCAGGACATAGCTTGCAATTTAGACTAAATTAATCTTAAAAGCTAAAAATTTTTGAAAAAATGTCAACGTCTCCAAGATATTTGGGAGAGAGATTGAAGGTTGGCTGAAAATAAGCAGAGTGTCATTTACGAATAGTGATAGTTTATAGTCTTTTTGACCTATTGTGATTAAATGAATGTTAATGTTCTATTTAATGCAATGGACAAGGGGTTCTAATGATATTAAAAATAACAGGGGAGACATCAGACAGCCCTGTCTTGTGCCTTCTTGAATGATATCACGATATAGACTAACCTGCTGTTGTAGCATTAGCTTTCAACGCTGAATAAAGCTGTTTGATTGCTTTAATGTATTCAAATGCTAAGTTTAATTTATGTAGTGCCTCAAAAATGTAATCCCAGTTCAAACAAATCAAGAACTTTTTGATTATCAAGTGGAAGTAGCACAAAGGAAGACTGCATTTTCTCAGTATGATGTAAAATATCAATTGTTTTGCAAACATTGTCTCCAAACTGAACAGGTGGGGAAAAAACCTAATTGATCTGGGTGAATAAGATGTGGAAACAATGGGGCCAGCCTGCTGGCTAATATTCATGCATAAAGTTTTATATCTAAATCTATTAAGGAAATTGGTCTGTAGCTTTCACAGTTTAGGGAGTCTTTCCATTTCTTTGGGATCACTGTAATTCTTGCTCTGCATTTCTAAAGTTGGTGATTATTCCTTTTTGAAATGCTTAAAGTAAAGTTGTTAAATGGGGACATAACTGGTCTATAAATGTTCTATAGTATTTTTCTGTAAATTCACTTGGGTCTGGAACCTTCCTTGATTTGGCTTCTTTAAATACATAATTTATTTCTTCTGGACTAATTGGAGCTTCTAGATTTTACAGGTACATCAAATTTATACATAAAGTGTGTGGTCATTATTTCAAAACTGGTGCAAAGTGGAATCTTTTTCAACCTTTTGACTAGTTGCAAAACTGTTCTTTAACTAGGGTATCGTAAAGTCATTATGCCATATGCTATCAGAGTTCACATGCTCCCATCAAAACACCCTAGTCAAAATATTTCTGGAAGCCATTTCTAAGCTCGAACTAAGCGTAAAATCTCTTTTTTTGACATATTCTGCTATTTTCCAAGCTGTGTGATTCAGCCTTCACAAGGAATCTCCAAAAATGTACCTATCTGGCTTATAAAGAGCAGGTGAATGTATCCTCCATATCTTACTCTCTTGCCAAAGTAATTTTGAGCTCCCTATAATAAACATACAAAATAAACCAATAAAATCCTTGTTTCATTTGTAAAATAAATCCATTTCTGTTATTCCATCACTGATAAGTAACAAGGTCCCTTTAAGGAGATAATCACAACTTCAGTTTGTGTTTTGTGCTACATTCATTGTTTATTTCTATATCTGACTTAGCAGGTGAAGATCCCATAATGGAACAATTTATGTACAGTATGCAACTACTGAAAAACACATTTAATATAATCTTCAGTCGAGCGCTGTGGCATGAATTGGTTTTTATTCCATATGGCATTTTATTCAAGGTCAGCAAGTTGCGCATTCACATCAATTCTCTCAAGCCTTACAGCGGGTCAATATTTTGCCAGAGAGGAGCCTAGAGATCTTTTCCCCGTTGGGAATTCATATCTGCTTACTCCTAACAAAGCATTGATTGTTTATGATAGCAACGCATCAATCAAGAACACGGCTGGCGTGTGACTTTCAATAATGTATTTTTTCTTTGTTTGCACTTAAACTGTGATTGTCTACAGAAGCAAAAAAAAACCCACATTTCTTATGAGATTCATTGTGCTGTCAATTTAGACATTGTAGACAGACACCTTCGCTTTATTATTTATTCATGCAGTGGAAAGAAAGGTATATTTATCATTGAACGCTGTAAAGCTTTCTCAGTGGTCAAGGATTAAACGTTCTAGGTTTTGGCTAGCCGAAGCCTTTAGCGTATATTATTCTGGGAGGTGATTTACAGGAAAAAATAGAGACAAAGCTTTTTTTTTTTTACATTTTTGCTAGTTTAATAATTATTTCTAAGTAGTATTTTTCCTAATAGTATTTTTTTTTGTGTGTGTTTAATATCCCTGTTATTTCCTATTGAGTAACCAGCAAGTGTCTAGTTGAACCACTGCTGTATTGTTAGAGATAGAGTACATTGTGGGGCCTTCATAAATGTCTAAGCAGTTCTGTGCAAATCCAGTGTCTCCTCCATTTGCCGCTTCTCCATCATATTCTGAAAACTCTGCGATGGGGAGAATTTGTATCCAAATCGAGCGCTTACGATGGTCATGGACTGACGCACCTCTTTATGCTACTTTGCGTGTGTGCACATGTAATTTAATTATTCATCAGATGGAAGGGTGCCTCTTTCCTTGTCTTAGGCAGGTGGTATCCAGAGGAAAAACTCTTACTTTTTTTTTTAATAATCAAATTAAATTTGTGATTTTAATTTGCATTACATCAGATGAATGAAGCATTTTGGTTCACAACATTGTTTAGTCTGTGAGTATTTGCACACAGGAACATGGTTAGCTAGTTGGTGTGGCCAGTTAGTCTGTGTGGTCTATCAATGAGTGTGGTCATTTAGTGGTGTCAAGCATTCTGAACAAATAAGCTTTTGTAATGTAAATACAACACTGACTGTAACAGTATCAATCAGTAGTAACATGATTACTACATGATATTAAAGTCTTACATGCAGTACCAGACCGTGGAAACAGTGGAGGGAATATACCAGCTCCCAGTCCTTACAGGGGAACCTATAAACAAGATCAAACTTTACTAATATTTAGTAACCTACAGCAAGCAATCAGACGTTTCCTTTTTTATTATAGCTCCTCTATACTAGAGAATGCTAAGTGCAGATTGGTTGCTATTGGTAAACAAGCATATGTAAACAATTATCCCTATTGATATTGGCTGGATGGAAAATGGTCATTTTGGAGACACTGGGAAGTAAGCCAAGCTAGCACATTAGGGGATAACAACAGAAGGTATCAATGTTCTTAATGCTATTGTATCCAGCAAATCACAAGGTCAAGTGATACTTGTATATACTTGTAAAGTATATACACCAACAGATTCTGCAACATAAGCCTGGTGCTTGTCAGTTTGTTTCCAGAATGCAAACTGGACTTAATGGAAGTCAAAGACAACCAGTTTAATAAAAGATGTTGGGTCTACACTGCACAGCAGAAACCACGAGGTGGCCAGGAAAACCAGAGGCATTTTTCAAGACAGAGATGAATCAACTTAGCATGTGGTTGACATCAAAGTTGACTTTGCTTCAGTCATTTCCATTCTCAGTTATTCTTCTGTAGTTGTGGAAAATGTAAATGTATTTCTCTATGAAACGATGCAAAGCGCTGAATGTCAGAGGCAGACAGAGTTTCATTCTACAGTGCAGTGGAAAGATGTTTTCATAGGTCTTTCACTCCAGTTATGTTTTTCTCTGTAATAGAAGCTGATCCCATCCAAATTCCAGGTTTGACCTCTGATGTGGACTGTCTGTTGCTCGTTCACCTATTAAGACTTTCTGGTGCCTAATTATATTAATTCCTACTGCACAATCTCTCCGAAGTTAATTTCTGTTCACACGTGTGGTATTTTTACCGCACGTGCGGTATTCCGATCGATTTGCAATCGTGCGATTGCAAATCGATTGGAATACCGTACGTGCGGTAAAAATTGCGATCGGGTGGACTAAATCCGCCCTTAGTATATTTCGCCCTTTAAGTTCATAAATGCATTGGGATATACCATTAAGCTGTAAAGCACAAAATGATGTTGCAGCGCGTGTCTCTTAAAGAATCAGTAAACACCAAGAAAATAAAACTAATACAATTTGCCTTGGCATGGCAGGTACTGTGGTTAAATTTACCCTTTCTTGCTCTGTCCCTGAGTGCTATACTTTTAATACAGTGCTGGATTGTTACATTGATTTGTAAAAAGACCAGCTATTTATTTTATTATATATGTATATAACTATTTTCTGCTGGATCATAAATGGGTCCAGAATCCTAAACAAACAGAATAAAACTGTGGAAGCTTTAAGCCATGCCAAGCTGTTTTACCCATGACTAAATATGATTGTTGCCTTACTGATCCTGCCTGTCTGTCAACAACTTTCCATTTCCTGTTTTTTAGTGTTTACTAAATCGTTGTGGTATCTTCTACCAGATTTTCCACTGTGGATATTTCACAAGTTTTCTCAAGGTATAACTAACATTGTGTCTACTATTACAATAGTGTATGAAGCCATTGTTCCTTTCCTTGTATCATAAACCCTCTTGTCTCCTCTCAAAGCCTTGTTGACAGTCTTAGTCATGTATTATGACTCTATAACAAAAGAATGACCCCAGGTCATGGTCTTTCAGGACTGGACTTTTATTTTTAGGGGTGTGGCTAGGACCAACTACTGCGTCAAACTTTCTACTCAAGGCAAAAACTTTCTTCTAAGCAGTTTGTGGTTTGAGCAGTGCCCTTACAATAAACCTAACATTACTGAAGGTTTTAGTTCTATAAAAATGAGTAGTTGAAGAGTTTGGCTTGTTTCAGACAAAAATGCAACTGATCTATTTATTTTAATATAAGTCTTTTTCTTCTCCTCTCCACCTAGCAAACCCCGTGAGTGCATCGTGGAAAAACCTAGCTGTTAACAGATAAAAACATTGAAATTTACTTTTTGACTTAATTTTACCCTCTTGTTTAGATCTTTAATTTCACAGCAAAGACGACTGCTTCTGAGTCTACTGACCTGCCGCTATCAATAAAGAAAAAAAGCAGGAAACATCTACTAGGTGTAAAATATTACTCTCTGTGATTTCAACTGAAACTTTCGCTTAATAATAGCTTTATAGAAGGAGACAAAAATTGCTCTCTCTTGCCTTTTGTAAATGCTAATGCTGATGTTCTGCCTTCCTAAAAATCGGTACTACTATTGCAAAACTCAGGGAAACTAGCTACACAATTTTGTGTCCTAACCATCATCCTCCCTAACTGGGATTATTTGTCCAATTTAAATATAATCATATTTTAATTTTAGAAAGAAATATATTCATTGGTCTCATCATTTCTGCAACAGGAAAAATGAATGTGACTTTAAGCCAATTAATTAGATGAAGGTGCTTTTTATAAATATATAATCCTAGTTTAGTACAATATTTGTTCTTTAACCTGCCCCAGTCTTCAGAATATATTATCACATTGCTATTCTTTAGTTATACAATGCAGACTTATTATGCAGAACTTAATAGAGAATATTTAACCAGTCACATCCATTTCTGCTTCAGTGGAGCTGACAATCTAATTCTCTTATATACCCCATGTACACACAAATGGCAATTTAGTCTAATTCCAATGAATCGATCATCATTTATTGACTCATTTATTTGAGCGGAGAAGTCTACACAAGGCTAGAGATAGTATTCCTGCCATGTGGTATAATGTGTGGATCTCAGGTCCAAGAGATGCAAAGCACTTTCACTAACCACAAATCTATTCCATCCACTGGTATCATTTTAATTTAAGCAACAAGATATCAATACACAGAGATGTTTCAAAGATAAGTGTGTATTTAGAATATAAATGAAAATGAAAGGGGGATATCAAGAAACAGATGGTATTAAAATACATTTCTGGGAACAAATGATGAGGTAACGTGATCCATGTAAAATAGAGGACTCCAGGGCTCAATTAAGGACCACCAAAAATAGTGAAATAAGAGGGTACAATCCGTTTTTTCAGGCTGATGGTCTAGTATAGGAACTTAGGGGTTATTCATTAAAGGTAGAACTGTCATGTAAATGCTTGAATCTGCGTCCTTTTGCAACCTCTCCAATGCCACTTATTTAACAAACTCTATGATGTGATGAATTCACAACAAATTTGGACGCTTACGCCAGCCGCGGACTTATGGAGCTCTTTGCATCACTTTGCGTACACGTGCAATTCCCTCTGCCCCCCACATCTGGAATTCTATACCCCTTTATCTTCCCCAGGAACATTCCCTCTGCCCCCACATCTGGAATTCTATACCCCTTTATCTACCCTACTAGTGTAAAGTATACTGCTAATGTAAAGTATACTAGTAATGTAAATTATACTACTAATGTAAAGTATACCACTAATATAAAGTATGTACTACTAATGTAAAGCATAGTACTAATGTAAAATATACTACTAATGTAAAGTATACTACTAATGTAAAGTATAGTACTAATGTAAAGTATACTACTAATGTAAAAAGTATACTACTAATGTAAAGTATACTATTAATGTAAAGTATGTACTACTAATGTAAAGTTTACTACTAATGTAAAGTATATTACTAATGTAAAGTATGTACTACTAATGTAAAGTATACTACTAATGTAAAGTATGTACCACTAATGTAAAGTATACTACTAATGTAAAGTATGTATTACTAATGTAAAGTATGTACTACTAATGTAAAGTATACTACTAGTGTAAAGTATACTACTAATGTAAAGTATGTACTACTAATGTAAAGTATAGTACTAATGTAAAGTGTACTACTAATGTAAAGTATGTACTACTAATGTAAAGCATACTACTAGTGTAAAGTATACAGCTAATGTAAAGTATACTACTAATGTAAAGTATTTTTTCTACTAATGTAAAGTATGTACTACTAATGTAAAGTATACTACTAGTGTAAAGTATACTACTAATGTAAAGTATGTACTACTAATGTAAAGTATGTACTACTAATGTAAAGCATACTACTAGTGTAAAGTATACTGCTAATATAAAGTATACTAGTAAATTATACTACTAATGTAACGATTACTACTAATATAAAGTATGTACTACTAATGTAAAGCATAGTACTAATGTAAAGCATAGTACTAATGTAAAGTATACTAGTAATGTAAAGCATAGTACTAATGTAAAGTATACTACTAATGTAAAGCATAGTACTAATGTAAAGTATACTACTAATGTAAAGTATACTACTAATGTAAAGCATAGTACTAATGTAAAGTATACTACTAATGAAAAGCATAGTACTAATGTAAAGTATGGATACCTTTCCATCGAAAAATACGAAAAAACGAGATAGAAAAATTTGATCTCGAAAACTTGAAAAAAATCTTGCGAGAACAATGCGACATTTCACTTGGTAAACTCGGAAAGGCCCAGAGCGGTCTTTCCGAGTTGAATAAATTTCGCCCTATATAGTATTTATATTTCTTCCTTCTGTTTAACGCCTTTCATTTTACAACTATGTAGGTTTGTTTTTATTGATAATGATACCTAGAAATCAAATCTAGTGACAAGTAAATAATAAAATGGACAGACGCCAAATACCTCTATGCGTTACATTTTCATTATGCTCATTATTTTTTATATTTATTACAGTTATTTATAAAAAAATCTTGATAGATGTACAGTATATCACCGCTATAGTCAAAATACTAGAAACAAAATTGACAGTTTAGGAAATTACTGATGCAAGTTTACGCATGTAAAGTCTATGGAGGATATTTACAATAGTCTCAATTTTTTTTGATTCGTTAATGCTGAAGAAACAGCCTATTTTTCGATGTCCTTGTTTTTGCCTATTTACAAAGCTATTTAAGGAAAATCTTATCACCCAAAAGTGTTTTTGGGAACTGGGTTGCCACTAGAGGCACTACAGTCAACCCAGAACCATTATGCCTCTACTGTAGAAACACTAAGGTGCAAAGAATATGAAGTATACAGGAAAAGGTTGTGTACCTTCTAGAAGCACTAAGGAGTATGATGCATATGTGTTGGAAAAGGTAGTGTGAGGAATCAGGGACAAACGTGACTTAAAGGAAGGTGTGGATCCTTTGTACCACAGAGGGAGTAGACTCTGGTTAACACTGAGGTGTGGAATCTAAGGAGGTCCAGTTCTTCACCCTGAAACCCCTTACAAGGGGGTTTGGCCTTTGCGGCAGTCACCGGGAAAATTGTCTCAATCTTAACATTAAAAAATTGTTGCAACTTTACAATGGAGAAATTGTAGCAGATTTACTATGGGAATCCGCTTTTTTGCAAATTCGACAGTCGAATTCGCACCTTAGTGAATAATCCCCTTATAAGCCTCGAATTTATAGAGATTCTGTTTGATGACTATGCTAATTAAAATGAACCAGAACAGAGAATGTAATGCAATTAAAAAAAAAGCAACAAATACAAACAAAATATTCATTGCAAATTGTCTACAGCATACTATAAATGATTGTTATTAATAGGGATATGCATCTGACCCCCGTGTTTTGGTTCAGGCTTCGGATCTGAGGCTGTGTTCTGATTTTGGGTTGGGTTTGGATTTTTGACGGAGGTTTTGGATTTAGATTTACATTGATACATAACATAAGGGAAGTGGGATGGTCAGGGAAGTGGGATGGTCAGGGAAGTGGGATGGTCAGGGAGGTGGGATGGTAGGGGCTGTGGGAATGCAGTAGAGCACAGGCCAGGGGATAAGATGGTTGACATTTTGAGCAGAACATTGAGAAGCTTTGGACTAAAGGATTTACACTAGACTTCCTTAGTTATTAAAGGAAAACTATATGTTTTTTGTCAAGTTGTGATTTGCAAGGCGGAGACAATATACTCACCGATTGGTAATTTAGGGTCCAGTGTTGCCGATGTCTTCTTGTCATGACAAGTGCTTCATTCCTCTTTACTTCCTCTTCCTGCCAGTTTCACCAAATAGAGTAAGTGCAGCGGCAGTGTTCTTCAGTGATAGAGAAAGCCCGAAAAAATTGTTTTTCTTTAGGATAGAGGCATTTTCCAGGTGACATGGATAATATGTACAAATATTTACAAGGTAAGTTCAATGTATCTACTTATCTTTACTTCCCAAGGATGACACAGAGGACAAAACTCCATCCAATGAAAATTCAGGAAAGTAGGTATCACAATCCTTATTATAAGGGCAGTCAACTTATGGAAGTCTCTACCAAGGGAAGAGGAAATGAGTGGTTCTTTAGTTAGATAGAAGAATGGCTTGTTATAGATAAATAGTAAATTCATCTAGTCGTGAATGATCTAGAAAAGTAATACGGTCACCAATTAAAATCTCTGAATATCCATCTGTCAAATAAATCTAAAAGAAAATATACTAATCTAATGTTTCATTCACTTCTAATCAAAGAGAATAATTATACTTGCATTGTAGGGGCTCCCTCTGAATTAGTAAGACTCAATCAATTTGCCATTTAAGAGGTACAATGGCTTTAAGTAGTCTTTATAAACACAAGTGAGAGAGGTCTGCCCTTTCCCTCACTAATAGAAGGAATCTAATAGACCCTGATCTGTTCTAGTCCACTTGTACTGAGCAGTAAATTGCATTTATGTGACTCAGTTGATGAAACACATTTTTCCTTGTAAGAATTTTTTTTTATTTCTCGTACAAAGCGTTATAATTACTGTGACAACCTGGTTGCGTGGTTAGTAAATATAATCATACAGTATACTAAATAAATGTAAATGATGACTGTGAAAACTGTAATTAGACAAAGTATTAGTTAAAGACAGTGACAAATGTTAAAATGCTCATTTTACAAGGAATAGAAATTAATTTACAGCTGATTCGAGGGGCTGCCATGTTGTCCCAGAATTCTTTTTTATTAAAGGAGACCGTTATTTTGGTTTTAGCAGTTATAATAGCTTTAAACAGATTTGTATCACCTTCTTTCTATAGAAGTATATTAAAATACACTCAAACAACCTAAACAGCTTGTCCTCACATCAAAACTAGCTGTTAAGAAAAGAAAGCAAAATCACCATCTTTATTCTTTAACCTTTTCCTATCCAATTAAATTTCCTGTTCCGCCCAATGAAATCCTAATATTTTTGGTGAAAAACGAGAAATTAGACGTTTCATGTAATATCAGTGAATTTTATCAAAGAAATTAGCAGGAAATAATACGTCTGTAACATTGATGTCCCCTGCCAGGGGACCAAGGATTGGAATGGAATTTTTGGAATGTCCCCCTCTAGGGAACACAGGATAGGAAAAGGTTAAAAACATGATTTTGATGCATGTTAATACTTCATCTTCTTCAAGAGTCAGTTCTTCCAACTGCCACTGCACTCCTCTATCTTCTACTATATACCTTGCTTGATGGGATAAAAGGATTCGTAGTCATACATGCTCTGGAACATTATATTGTAGTAAATAATTTATGTGCTGCAGTGACAAGAACAGAATCATAGTTTATAAGGCTGAAAAAAGTCACAAGTCCATCCAGTTTAGCCTATTTTCCTGCAATGTTGATCCAGAGGCAAAAAAACCCATGAGGCAAGAGCCAATTATCCTCATATTAGGGAAAAAAATTACTCCAAACTCCAAAGATAGCAATCAGTATAATTCCCTAGACCAAGATCCCACCTCTCCATCAATGTTCCCTCTAAGCTGTGCGCGTGTGTGCGCGCACATGACCCGGCAGACCAGCGCACAGAGATTAAAATGGTGCGCACAAAAACCGCATGTCACTACTGCAGATAGAGCCGATTACAGCGCTTTTCACTTTCTTATCTTTTATGGCGGATCATAAAAGATAAGAAAGTGAAAAGCGCTGTAATCGGCTCTGTCTGCAGTAGTGACATGGTAGATTACAGCTCTCTTGTCTGCCTCCCCCTCGGCGCACACTAATTAGGTCATCAAGAAGAAGCTGAGAGGGAGGAAGTGAGGAGCGCTGTAATCTACAGCTCAGTACTGCAGACAGAGCCGAGCAGGGACAAGTGAGAGGTAAAAATATACCATTTTATTCTCATCTGTACAAGCAGAACTACCAGTAGTTTTATCGCTTGCCCTTTGTCTTTGCGCTAGTAGCACCTGTCAGATGGGAAACTTCCTACCAATGGACTGCAAGCTTCTAACATGTTTCCCCCGATAGACGCACCCGCTAGA
>WMED01007762.1:0-17402 GCA_019650415.1 Pipa parva | reverse complement strand
TTCGGGTGCAGACTGAATAGGAAAGCGGCCTTATAAAGGCAAACTGGTGGGAAAAGTCGTGCTCTGGAAATGAGGCAACTACAACGCAACCGTGACGTATTCCTGCGACTACTCCGGGAGAGTGACGTCATCTTCCTGCGACCGTGACGGAACCGCACGCAAACGCCGGAAGACCCAGTAAGTACCTTTCCTGACTTGTCCACTTACCACTAACCCATTCCATGGAATTAAGAAGAATATCTAATTTCATAAGTAAGAATTTGTTATTTCAGATTATTGACAGTAAATTGGCTCATTTTCTGGTTACTGATAAACCTACTTTATATATGTTACCCAAAATCTTTAAGGATACAGTAACTAACGCCATTGTGACGGAAGTAGATTTGACATTTAATTTATTAGCCAAATTTGTAGATTCTGATTTGAGGCTGGCCATCTATTCTCAGCGGTCATTTATAAATGATGCATCAGATGTTCTAAAAATACTGAGGTGAGGTTTTGATATTGAATCATTGTATACATTTGTTCCCCATGATCTAGGGCAGGGGTCAGCAACCTTTTTGGCTGAGAGAGCCCTTTTGAATCCGGAGCTGATGATGTCATATGTGATGTCACATCGGTGACATCAGCAGCTTCGGATTGGCTAGCAACCCAGAAGCTGGTGGTGTCAGTGGCTCCGGATTGGCTAGCAACCCAGAAGCACTGAGAGAGCTTTTTCTGTACAGCACTTACTGACGATTAGCCGGCAGACTGTAACGAGCAGTGCATGCATGTGAGTACTGCTCGTTACAGTCAAAGAGACAGATGCAACCATCAAAAGACCCACATCTGGCTTGAGAGCCATAGGTTGCAGACGCCTTGATCTAGGGGTTAAGGTGGAACATGAAATAATAGATTTGAATCCATATATTGATGGAGCACAAAAGTATTATTTTGGATTTAATTTTGAGGAGAAATTATTTTTTGTTTCAGGATGATTTCAATTTTTAAATTGATTTTATGATATTGATATGTATAATATAAAATAATGTTGTTCTTTCTTCAGAAAAGGGTATAATACCCGAAATGTGGTACTTATTATTCCAGAGCAAGAGGGAAAGCTACAAGTTACTAAGGCAACCAATGTAGAAGCAGAGACAAACAAGGATGACTCAGTAAGTAGTGTATAGCCAGTTCAGAAAGAATACTCGTAGATGTATACAGTGTGAACCAAGACAGTGGACAGGAGGTTTACAAGGGTGAAGAAAATGAACAAAGCAGCTGGCAAACAATGTTTGATCACTGGTGGGATCGCATAATACAGTGCAGAAGATATGACAGAACCTGTCCCCAAAATAAATGATGAAAAAAGTAACATAATTATTAGAGACCAGGAGCCCTTTTAGACTCCACTCTCTGGAATAAGATTCATGATTCACTGGATCCTGGAACTGCTGCTACAGCTGTACTCTCTTTTGTTAAGCCCCTGCCTTAAAATTCCTCTACCTCAGGAATATAGTTTAGGTCCCTATCTACTGTAATATCATCTGACATAAAGTATTGACTATAACTAAAGGTGAGGGAGGAAGTGAATTATGAAAAGAGAATAATGCATTCTGGGGCCCACACTTGAAATGAGTCAGGAAGAATTGTAGTGAGTCCAATTAGCAAGCCTTTTACTGATAACCAGGAGATGTGCTACAAGAATGGTGCACGTTTATATAATGGTTAAAGACAGATGGTACATAGGGTTTTGTTGCACTACAAATATGCAATAATTCTAAGGAGGATATTTATAAAGGTTTCTGCTGATTTCTACAGGATTGAAATTACTTTGCAATGTAAAAAAAAATGCATCAAAAGTATGGACAATTTGATGGGTAGATGTAGATGCAGAAATTTCACAAACTGGAGAAGATCATCAGAGTAGGTTTTATGACTGTTCTGAAATCTTTTTTCTACAGTCATCCTCCTACCCAAATTTAGGATCAAAAACATTGTAAAAAAAAACATGCATAAAAAAGTGACTCGACAAGGCGATAAAACTTGTAAATGGGCGTTACCATCTTTATCCAAAAAGCATTCAGGGGAATTCACCATCAGAGGCAATTATTCTAGAGGTCTAGTAACTAATAGACACCAATCAGCTTTTAGCATTAATTGATATAGGAAAACTGGAATTCTGAAAGAAATTCAGAGTGGTGCTGTGGGTTGTTAGAACTCTGTAAATGATTGCCCCTGTTAATAAATAACTCCCACTGCTTCTCCAGTGTTAAATTGTCAAAAAACTTTTTGACTTTTATAAATATCCCCCATGATAAGAAGCTTAAAAGTAAACTAGTTCTCTGCACTGTACATTATAAAATCCTGACAGATATTTTCTTCTTAAGTGCTGTGGTTATCAATATTTATTAGACTGAACAAGAGCATACTAATCATATAACCAGGCGATGCAGGTTCAACTGGGCCCATGAGAGAGAGGAAAGGGTTCATAGCTGCTCCTTCCATCTGAAATGGGTAATTTCCTACAAAAGTATAGTGGTGGTTGGACCCAGCACAGATCTTGCAATGTAGTCCATTACTGGTGTATGAATGCCACTGGTGAGCATTTGACCTTGTGTTGAGTACAATATATAACTTATACCCAGTGCACTGAGTTACTAAGGCCTTGAGGATTAACTAAGCCCATAATTGCTGATAGTGAAACATGTTTGGATAGAAAAAAATTATAACTTAGTCCTATATTTTTTTAAATAATCAAATAAATAATGGAATCATCTTTACACAATCTTTCTCTTCCAGGAACAAAGTTGCCATCCAAATAATGTAAAGTGCAAGGTACTCCTATATGGAAAATGAATTCTTGTTGATTGCATTACAAATGTATACATCCCACAAACCAGCAGGTTTGTGATTTGTATACCATTCTTGCTTTTTGAAATCATAGCAAGGAATGTTCTAAGCCTAAATAATAATGTTTGTAGTGCAAGCACTCTGTGGTCTTTTTTTTTTTTTTTTTTAGTATTAACGCGATTCTAGAAAGATTTTGCTACACATTTTTTTAATGAAGTTCGACAAAAAAAAAAATGTATACGCCTATTAGAAGTGTTAGGTTTTCACGATTCTTCCCTTTTTTTCTTTATAATGTATTATGTGTTCACCTTGGTTGAGCACCTAGTGTTGTTCTCTACAAAACTGCACATATAAATGTGTTGCAATTTTTAATGCACAATTCATAGAAACATGAGATGTATTGTGTATATTTCACCTGGGAGGGGGCAGTCAATAACACTCTAGGCAAGGGATCCAGTTGGAAATTTGATGTCAGTTTTTATATGCGGAGAGGTTTATACTGTTCACTTATTTTTTTCTGTAGTAATAGCTGAGCTGCTAAATGAAACATCCACAGTTGCACAGATTTACTATTTCTTTAAAAACCATTGGCTCTCATAGCTTATGGGCAAGAAGGCAGAACACAACTTTACAATCAAAGGTCTCGTGGGGAATACCAAATTTGCTTTCTGTAATAAACTCATCAATGGCAAATCCAGCAGAATTCATGGCTTGTTTTAATCTTTCTTCATCTAGTGAGAGAAGATTAAGCTTTGTATTACCAATCAAATAATATGAAGCACCAAGGTAATCAATAATAGTCAGTGACCCTCCTGGTCGTATTAAAGATGCAATATTCTTTAAAGCCACTGTGAAATCCTCCATTGTTTTACATGCACAGATGAGGCATCCTGCAACTATAACAGAATCTGCCAGTGGAAGTTTGTTTGGTTCTAGTGGATTTGCCTTTGCGACATCACACCTCATGAGCTTTACCCTTTCTTTTATCTTCTCCATTTTCTTCTCAGGAGTGGACCTAAAATATCAAAAATTAAAATTATAATTTTAATTTAAAAAAAGTAAAATTTTTTACTAAAATAAGTTAGAACTATCTATACCTTTTAATGTTGCAATAGCAAGAGAAGTTTCTGATTGTATTTCACACTCTCCAATGTTACTCAAAATAAATTTGTGGTTAAAGGAGAAGTAACGGCAGAAATCAAATTCAGATATTATAAAATATACCTGGCACTAGCTGGGAAGTCCTAACTTTCTTGTCTAATGGAGTAGCTTATCTTGAAGAACGAAGGCAGTTTCATAGCGATCGCTATAGCTATGTAGGTGTACTCTGGCTCCCCCTCATGACTGGTATGGGCGGTGCAGAGCGGCATCAGTCTCATCACCCCTACTCCAGACATGCACAGTGATGATTTCACTGCTTAGCATTGGATGAACTCTGAGCGGTTACATCATGAAAATCAGTTTTGCAGCTGTTTTTACACACAACTTCAGCCAACCAACATTGCTTCAAGGTCTTGTTATAGTAATGCGGTCAAAATAAAAGAACTCCAGTGAAGCTGAATAAAACTAGAAGTGAATAATTGAATTCACCTAACTACAATTTGCGTTACATTGCCCAAATAGTCACATATTCACTTCTGTTTATTGATGAAGCAGCAGATAAATTTGTACAACAGGCAGACTGCTATGGACGGAGTCACATGCATAGGATGGCAAGTCAGTTGATTAGAAGTAGGATGCATAGTCATGTGAAGTCATGCAGAGTAATGTGAATTCCTCCAGTGAAGTGCAGTGACTTCATCCGCACTATATCCCATTAACTGTACATACGGTAAGTGAATAATACATCTGTTTCTATGTCACCTTGCCCCTAGTTCATGTTGAATAATATACTCATTTAGTTGCAGTCTCCATTGCTATTTTTGAATGAATAGTTGCCTTATACCACACCGGAGCCCTGCAATCAACCCTCCAATTCGCCACTCTGATGTGGAGAAGTCAAACAGGTGAATTCAGAGCACGATACCTTGTTGATTTCCTGACTACAACTGACTCTGCTGCTTGCTCAATGCACAAAGTACATGTGCACATGAAATAATGCGAAGAGCTGCATAAATCCGCAAATATTGTAGTTGCCCAAATTAGACACATATTCGCCACATTGCAGAGTTTTCTCAATGTGATTTCAAAGTTATACATAACTATTCAGCCTTTAATCAATAGGGCCCTGAGTATAGGATAACTTTTTAAATACATACATAGTGTATAGTGCCTATGTATAGACCTTCGCAGTTTACAGATTTCTTTAACCATTCACATTAGGTATTGATTTTATGCAATGAGAAGTTAATTTTATACTGTATACTGCCCTTTCTCGTCTTAAACTGTACCCCACATATGGAATTCTATTCCCCTTTATCTTCTTCCAGGAACAATCCCTTGCACTTCCAAAACTAAACTGAAATCCTTCCTTATGGTTCATCAGCACTGATCCCTATGTATCAATGATATATTATATTTTATCCTTAAGTAGCTGTTTTTGCTTATTGTATGTATTTATAGACCAGTGTCCCAGCACATTGTTACAGCACTTATTACTCTTCTATCTGTTTATGTAAGTCTTCTTCCCATTTAGATTGTAAGCTATAAGGGGCAGGGACCTCCATTATCTAGTTTCAATCACAGCCTGGCTGTTAAAGTGATATATCTTTATGATTTTATGCTTGTAATTTACTTCCTTTGTATTGTGTAATGCACGTTTCCCAGGTCTGTACTATATTTAAATTGCTAAGTTCTACAGCGCTGGGTAAACTTGTGGCGCTTCGTAAATAAAATTATACATACATTTACACATGATCAATTTTGTCAAGTATTTGGATGTAATATAATGCTTTGGCACAGAAAGCTGCTTCTAAAACATTTCCTTCTATTGTATTTTGTTTGTTCAATTCGAGTGATCAGCTACGGCTTAATGTCAAAACTACATGACTTTTGTACAAAAATACCATTGTAGCTATCATCTTAAAGGCAACATATTTATACAGTGTATAAATCTATCATTCTAGAAAAGTTTTCTCCTTGCTACAAAACTACCTACCCATTGCCTTCCAAGTCACAGACATATTTAAGATATGGAGTCCAGTCAAAGGCATCATCACTTCCTTTTAGACATTTGTCTATTTCCTGTAGGTTGACTTCAAAATAATCTGTCAGGTAAATTTCCTTAAATCTTTCACAAGCAGAGAGAATATGTTGTAACACGGGACCAGAACCAATTTCTATCAAGCTCTCTCCCTCAATTTGACCTGATCAGGAGACAAAATGAATTGAGTTATCAGTTTAAGCGTTGAAGTAATACATCAATAAAAAACCTAATTCTCTCTGCATGTTCAGTCGATAAAGAAAAATGATATTTGTAAGAATGTCAGAATTTTTTTTATAACTTTGCCTAGGTTACAAGCCGCTATGGCAGCACCTTGTAATACTGGCCCAGTGGTAACGATTTGGCAGGAGATTTAAAAATGGAGCACTGCACTTAGACAGTACTTGATCATTGCCTTGTGCTCCTTTCAGTCTGTGTCTTCATATCTTCATCGACATTTAGTCCTGCTTTTAAGTATTTCTGCATTGTGTGTGTCTCTGACATGTTCTTTCTTATCAGTGTGTCCTGTTCCTGATGTTTGGTTTCCCTTCTGCTTTTCACCTTGAGTCTGCATTTCCTGTTTCTGTATTTTCTTATTGCAGTCAGAGGGGGAATTCACCATTCAGCAAAGTGAGCTCCGAAGCCTTCGGCTCACTTTGCAAATGGTGTTATGCGCATGCTGATGTCTTGCATGCTGACATTAGCGAGCACATTAAAGGGATTCCAGTCTCGGCAAGACCAAAAGAGTTGCCTTGCCGAGACTGGAATCCCTTTAATGCGCTCGCTGATGTCCGCGTGCAGGACATCAGTGAGCACATAATACCATTTGCGAAGTGAGCCGAAGGCTTCGGAGCTCACTTCGCTGAATGGTGAATTCCCCACAGAGTCTCTGATCATCCTGAGCCTCTGTTTATAGTTGTGCTGCAGCTTGCTGTGACCCACTTTTATGGCTGCTTTCTATCCTCTGTCTTTGATCTCCTGCCTTTGTGTGTTTCGTCTCAAGTGCTGTGTGCCTTTGTGCTGGGCTGCATTAGTGCTTGAGTGTTCCAGTGTTTTTCTGTGACTGAGAGTTTTAGTATTTCAGTGCTTCAGTGCCTCGGTGGTTCTGTGTTCCATGTTTTAATGTATTCTACATTCTGTATTCCTCAACCTTGTCTCTGTAAGTTTCAGATCCCTGTGCTACTACTTAGTTCCAAGATGTACTTTATTTACAGTTCTGCTGTCCCCAATGCTTTCAGTACTTCAGTTCTCTGTCAGCATCTTTGTGACTCTATGGGTTCAATTGCAGATCCAGTGTGTTACAAGTCCACTGTTCCTGTTCCCTATCCTTGGAGTTCCAATTCTACATTACTACCAGCTACCAATATTGTGGGAGTTAACCTGAAGGCCATGACCTAGGAATCTCCTGTTGAAAAGTCCAGTCCCCTTTACAGGGGTTAAAGAAGATGACCAGGGGGCTCATTTGACTCTGCGGCTTAATAATTAACCAGCATCAACCCCACTTTGAAAAAGATGATCCACAGCTGTCTTCAGCCTTTTCGGTTTCACTTGTCAGCTATTCACCATGGTTCAGCGAGTGGCATACATGTCTGAGTATATATTAGTACTGTAAGCAATGTTTCTGCCCTCTGTGGTTTGTACCACTCTTCTCAAAGATGCTTAGGGTGTTCTGATGTAGAAAGCTCTTGTGTTTACTTAGTGTAATGCAGTATTAAAGGGGATATATTATTAAAACTTGTTTTTAGCCTTTATCAAAAATAAACATTTGTAATAATACTATCATTATCTTTTAACTGAATATTCTTTTATTGCTTCTGCATTCCTTGTTTGCTGTCTTAGGAAACTGATCCAAATACAGTATGCTCAGTTGAGCAACTTCTGAATTGGTTTTGAAAAAAAAAAAAACGCATTTGTTTGACCAATGAAGTTTATTACAAACAACTGTCATTAAACAAGTACTTCCCCTGGCGGATGTAATGGCAGCATAATGAAATTCAGCATGCAATAGCAACAAAAAAAAAAAATATTACAAAAATGTGGATATTTGGGATCAATAACAAAAATAGATTTTGACTTGATATAGTTAAAAAAAAGCTTGTTTTAGCTTTCTTTGTGCTTAGTTAAATTATATACTAACAAATATTCTAGGAATGGAGGAATGTCACTTTGTATATGATAATATAGTTTTCCCTTCCTCTACCACAACTAAAAGACCAACTTATATTTGTATTTTTTTTGTATATAATTAGTGCAGAAATTACTCACCTACACCCAAGTAGTAAAGGTTGAACAAGAATTTCCAGCGCTCACTGAAAATGAGGCTGGACATCCCTGCGCAAAATACATATAATGCGGTAAACTAGAATACCTAACCATGCTGAAAAGCAAAGAACGCAAAGAACGCAAAGAAGCAGTATGCCCAATCCAAGCATATGGTGGTCTGAGAAAGCAGCGCTGTTCAGTTCTGAAACTCTGAGAATTTTTTTACTAAATGTAAATGTTGCACTTATTTCTCTGGGCACAAAAGAACAGTACTGAAGGATCTCATGAAGAATCCCTGAGAAAACGCAAGTGTTACAAGAAGCAAAAGAAAGGAATGGCATTTTGCACCACCTCTAAGGAAGTGTATTGGTGTGCATCTGTATGACTCTAAGAAATCAGACTACAGCCATTTGCATACTGACAGCTGGATTTTGACCTTCCTGTAAGCTCCTAAAAGTAAAAACAAAGATAAGTTGCCCCCATATATATCTCTCTCTGTATGTATATATATATACAGTATATATATATATATATATATATATATATATACACATACTTACAGGAGGAAATATGCCCCATGGTACAAGAGTAAATTATTGTAAATATGAGAAGTTTGCATACACAAGCTCCATTCCCTATAGTTATGATACCATATCATATGACAGCAGTGGCTAACCAAGTGCCACTCAAAGCCCTCTCTTTGGGCCTGTTCACTGGCACCACCACTGTCTTAGATCCCACCTCTAGCAAGCAAGCGTTCTATCAGTATAGACAGCGGACCTGACCTGACAGTTTTTAGCTCATATCCGCAGCCTACACTGAAGGAACGCTCATGCTGGTAGGACCTAAGTAGGTAACCCCACACAGACAGGATAATGTCAATCATTAGTGTCTACACTGAGGTGGAAGGTGCTGATGAGTGACGTCACTTATGAGAACTTGGTGCCGAAAAGGTCCACCACCACTGTCATATGATATATGAGACCTACAAGTTTATTTGTTTGAAATTTTTTTTAAAAAATGTCCATATTTCATTATTGTTAAGCAATTTAAGTAACATGGAAGGGAGTCATCAAAGAAATTGTACATATATTACAAAACAATGTAAGCAAATAAAATGATCAGCACTTCAGGAAGTCAGCTTTTCATTAGTCTGATGTACAGATAGAGGTAGATATATAGATATGTCAATGCACACACAGATGTTCATTCATTAAAATAACCTCACATACCTGAGCCAAACACCTTAACCAGGAATGCAAGAGTAAATTTTGATTCTATATCCACTTGTTGAGTTGTTGGATCTACACCATAGTACACGTCCAGATATTTTCTAGCATTAAAATTGTTTTCACTGGTGGAATGTGTTCTTGTCTCCATGATTTTCAGTGAAACTGTATCACAAAAAATTAAAAACATGTGTAGATTTTGCATATTCACAGTGCCTTCATAGCACCTAGCCTCATCCCTGCTATTTACTGAGTACTGAGGGCAGTAAATAAATATAGATATTTTTTCCAACCCATCCTACTATGATGCAATATATATACTATGCCCAAAATACTACAACTGTAGTTTAACAATTGACAAAGACACACAGTAGTATCCAGCCTCATCCAACAACTGTTTTAGCCTTTTCCTTCATAAAACAGGTACCCAATCTCTATGGGGATAATTCAGGAAAGAGCGAAGTTACCTTGCGATGCTTCTCATCAGTTCGCCGAGACGGGTACGCGCTCCCTGGTCTCCTGCACTCGGAGATCAGTGTGACCACTCGGGTCACCTCGCCGAGCTGAAGTACCTTTAAAGCGTTCGCTGATCTCCGCTTGCTGGAGACCAGGGAGCACATACCCATCTCGGCGAACTGATGAGAAGCATCGCAAGGTAACTTCGCACTTTCCTAAATTACCCCTATATCTGTTTATCTATCTATCTATCTATCTATCTATCTATCTATCTATCTATCTATCTATCTATCTATCTATCTATCTCTATCTGTATCTATCTATCAATCTCTATCTCTATCTATCAATCTCTATCTCTATCTATCTATCTATCTATCTATCTATCTATCTATCTATCTATCTGTGTCTGTCTGTCTGTCTATCTATCTATCTGTGTCTATCTGTCTGTCTATCTATCTGTGTCTATCTGTCTGTCTATCTATCTATCTGTATCTGTCTGTCTGTCTATCTATCTATCTATCTATCTATCTATCTCCGGTACTATTGCATCTAACATTTCTTTGTTTTTATTACGGGAACACTATACTAAACACTTACTAAATCACACTCCTATGTCCAGTACATGTTAAAACATGTAAAAACATCACAGACACACAGATTAAGAAAACTAAAGTAAAGATTAAGTAAATTAGAGTGACGTTTTGCTATCATATCATCACGCAATCAAATGTATGTTTCAATGGCAGACATTTGGTCATTTTATGTATTTGACTGTCAAAGTAATTAAAATTGTGGATCTTTTCTATTTGTTTTAACATGCAAAATCTCTTAATGTTCTCCTGCTGTAGCATCTATTTATGGTTTAACAGTTTTATCTTACTGAGCACAAGTAAATATAAAATTCATAACCTGAACGAGTGGCAAATTAGCAATTATTCCAAATAATCAGACATGAATTTACATAGAAGGAGAAACTCATTTCCTTTTTAAGCAAACTGCATTATTTGCTCACCCAATTTCCTCATTCTGAGCCTCCCCCTGCTTCATTCCAGCTTGTCATGCCCCCTTTTACTGAAATAGTCAATTGTTACATCTGAGATTACTTGAATTTTATCCAGACTACCAGAAGTACCAAATTACAAACGGTCAGAATCTTGCTGTACTGATAACACATTTAGTAAAATGTAAAACACTTCTGAATACTATATCATCTCTATTCCAGATGCCAAAGCAGAGTAATGAATTATACTTCTACAGGTATTTACTCTACAAAATGATATGTCAAATACTAATTTGGTGTTCGCACAAAAAAGAAAAAAACTACGTGCAGACAAAACATATATTCAGTGCTTAAACCGTGTATCCCTTACCTCAAAGTAGTGAGTAGTTTCTACGCTTACTATGTCCTTACTAATAACCTATATAGTGAAACATGACACTTTGTGGAGTCTGATGTTCCTCCTTCTTTTTTCCCCTGGTCTAAAAACAAAGAATGCGTAGACACGAGTGTTCTTTTTAAGTTTTTCACTATGTGCTTGATAGACAGAAATACAATACACTGAAGTACACCTGACTAGTAATTATCAGACAGTGCAAAGTCAAAATATTTGTAGAAAAAATAGGAATGCAAATGGGTTGGAATTTCAATAATAACATGGCTAAAATTGTGAAACAATTCTAAAGAAGTTTGGGGGAAAAAATATTTTCTGTTGTTCCCTTTATAACTGTTTTTATTGCTTTTCAATCTCAATATATTAAATAAACCACAAAATGGTACCACCAACAAAATGCAGAGGTCTACGCACAATAAAAAAAAAAATGAAGCAAAATTATTTTTGTTCATTATTTTGTTTTCTTTAGTAGGATTTTGTCCCACTGTCGTTCAGAGAAGAATGAAGGAATTTGTGACAAATGGGCTTTTGAGCCAGCTCTTCTAAGCTGGTGGCAGTGATTTGCTTGGCAACCTGCACCATGCTCCTCAGCTGACAGGGGCAGAGGAAAACTGAAATACTGAATGCTGCAGAGAGACTGTGCACTTTTGACAATGGTTCTCTCTCCTGCTATTCTTGAACTAAACCAACGATCCCTGCTTGTTGTGCTTTAAACTCTGCTCCTTGCCAACCTTCAGGGATCTGCAGAATATTATGTCTACTCCAGCACAACCTTTTGTCTCTCAGCCCTTTCACGGCATTGGGTTTCTCCATTTCAGCTGATCCAAGTCTTCAGCAGTGTTCCTGTGTGTGCCTACATCAGCTGCCACCAATTGCGCCATAACTGTCCGTACCAGTCCTGTAGTATCCCCATGACCCCATAACAGACTGGTTGGTTGGTTGGGATCTGCTATGGAAGTTTCACATGAAATCATCTATATGGCTTTGAGAATTTTTTTATATTTTACAGTTGGCTTAAAAATAGGGGTCAATTTCTCAAAGTCGAAAAGGTTTATTTGATGGTCTAATGCTGGAGGTGTTTATAGTATTCTGCAGGGATCGATCATTTAAAAATGCTGTTTTTGCCATGTGTTAAATCACTTTTTATGCATTCATCAAAAAGTTTGATAAATATCCCTGTTTACAGTCATAGTTATATAGCAGTGATCTTTTTTTTTTTTTTTTTGCTATTTTCACCAAATTCCTCTTCTATATGGTTTATTTTGCTTTTTTTCTTCTTTCTTTCAATGTAACTTTTTTTTTTTAAGAAGCAAAAAAAAAAAAAAATGTGCTTTTTTGCCATGTTTTCTGGAAACCTCTCTATTTTCTTTCAGTTTTGTATGAATTATAATACAGGGGAGTGTATGACTCTAATGCTCCAGGGCTATGTAGAAAAACAAGATGCATTTCTGTTTACTGTCGCTGTATGTTAGGCATCACTCCCTAGAAAGAGATAACTGAGGCAGCATTTCTCATGTAATAGAATTTTATTTTTTATTTTACATTCTCTAGAAAAAAAAATTCCACAGCAGTTAATTACTTTTAAATATAAGCAGGTAGTGAAACAGCACACAGATGTGCACAGCTTACCTGAATTATCATGGGACATTATAATATAGTATAACTTCTTCTTTCTATAATTTAGCAAATTTGAAATGAAAAAAAAAGTTTCACACAGACAAAAGAACTGGTAGTATACACACCCCTCTGTGTTTTTGCAGTAGATGAACTGTGTAGTGAAATTCCTAAGAATTAAGTTCAATGGGATGTGTCAAGTTCAAGGAACAGAGAGATAGTTATGGGTAACAGCCAATAGCCTAGAAGTCCTGTCCAAACAAGTTATGTCACTCTTTTATAACTGTGTAAGACCCATCAACTACCCCAACAGAGCACATAGTGTGAGGTGTATACAAAATTCAGCAACAGGCGTAAAGAAAAAAAATGACAAATGCTGCGTCATCTTTTAGTCTGTCATTGTGATACAGAAGGCAGAGCATACACAAAGGTTTATTATGTATTACAACAGTGATGGCCAGCCTTTTGAACTCGGTGTGTCAAAATTTGTAAAAAAAAAAATATGAGTATAACTCTGGTTGGTGTGTCATTCCACCATTAAGGAAATTAGGGGTTTGCTAGCTTGGGTAGCATTGCCTGATTATTATTATTTTTAATAAGGAATTTTGAAGAAATTTGTTTACATGTACATGCACTTGATTGGGCCTTTTTTATTTACCAGTTATAGTAAACTATTGGATGTGGAATTGTGCATAAACAGATTCACTTTTTCTTAGTGGGAGATCTAATGCTCATTTCCCATATGATCATGTCTATCTTTTGTAGAAATTACTCTGCATTATGTGTCCAACTGGCAAATTGTTCTCTATAGCTTAATATACATTTACATACTATCTTAAAATGACATTCGATTGGTGTAACATAGGAACCTCTGGGAACAGAGGCGCGATTATTCTGTAAGGAAGGAAGGCTAGGACTGGACTGGAACAGACAGGAAGAAATAAAGTCTCCAGCACTCCAAATAAAATATGCAAAGTTTATTGGCGTAATTTAAAATCCAGGGAGCATATAAATAAAGGACTAAAAGCTGTTAGGCTCCTCCTAACGCGTTTCGCGCTGTCAGCGCTTAATCATAGAATGAGGTGTATACAAAAAGCATATATGTGTTTGCTGTAAATATGTACATGTATCAGAATGGTTCACAAGTCACATTTTATTAAAGCGTTATAACATACATGACTACATCAACTGCAACACTAGAAATGTTATATATCTGGTGTCTTGCACAAATTGTCAGATCCAATATGTTGGTCGTACCATCAGACCACTTAAGGATAGAGTGAGGGAACACCTTAATGATATTAATAAATCTAAATCCACCAATGTGTAAGGTACGGTACTTACCCGCACGATTCGCTCCAGCATCGGGTCTGGCGGCACCGCGGGTCTTCTGGGTTGCGGCCGCCTCGCGCGCGCACTGACGTCATAGTGTGCACGTCGCGGCGGTGCGCTTTTTGAAATCCCAGGCGCGATCATCTGACAGGCTCCCTAGCTATATAAGGGAGCCTGTCAGAGAGGTCCGGCGCATGATTATAGGTTTCCCTTCCACGCTGTTCCTGTTCCTGTACCCTGGTTGTCCCTCCATTAAAGTATTGTATCCTGCCTCGCTACAAGCCATAGTGTCCTGCCTTGCTATAAACCATAGTGTCCGGCCTTGCTACAAGCTTTTGTGTCCTGCCTTGCTACTGCCATTGTTCCTGCCTTGCTACAGCCATTGTTCCTACCTTGCTACAGCCATAGTGTCCTGCCTTGCTACAAGCCATAGTGTCCTGCCTTGCTACAAGCCTTTGTGTCCTGCCTTGCTACTGCCATTGTTCCTGCCTTGCTACAGCCATTGTTCCTGCCTAGCTATATCCATTGTACCTGCCTTGCTACAGCCATTGTTCCAGTCTTGCTTGCCTGGTCTCCCTGCCTGTTTGGTTCATCTTGGGAAGATTTCCGTAGTCCTGTTCTGGTACTCAGTCCTAGGGGCCGCGACCTGGGTTCCCTCCACAGCAAAGTCTTAACCTCCTTGCGGGGGCTGTAGGCGAATACTGGGGGTTCCTTAGACTCCGCGCCTTAGCGTCTGTTTGCCTTTACGGGAATTACGGTTGCTACCTCCTTCTCCTAAGTGTACATTCCGACAATCCTAACATTATAATCAGGCCATGGAGCACACTGAAGCAGCAGTCAAAAATATTTCCGAAGAAATGCTACTCAGTCTCGTTTCACGTATGGAAACATTCGAGCACCAACTAGGCCATACGGCTTCGATGATTGAGTCCTTCAAGAAACAACAGAGTCGCATGACGCAATTGATAGACGCCATTTCTATCCACCTTCAGTCTTCCCATGTACTCACCCCTGATCCTGTTACTGCCACAGTTCTTTCGGATCTTCGGCTTGCTTCGCCTCCCAGATTTTCTGGTAACCCCGAATTTTGTCGTGGTTTTATTAATCACTGCTGGGTACATTTTGAGCAGGTCCTTCATCGTTTCCCTACAGAAAGAGCTAAAGTGGGATTCATCTTTTCTCTGTTAGATGGTGCTGCCCTAGATTGGGCTTCTCCGTTATAGAAACAAAATGATCCTGTTACTTCCAACGCTACCGCTTTCTTGGAAGTTTTTCGTCTAGTGTTTGACTTCTCCGGGCGGATTTCTGCAGCTTCTTCTCGCCTACTGCAAATTCGACAGGGCCATCGCTCTGCAGCTCAATATGCAATTGAGTTTCGTATTTTAGCTGCAGAAGCTGGTTGGGATAATAAGGCAATGGTGTCAGTGTACTGGCAGGGCCTTTCAGAGAGGTTAAAAGATGATCTGGCTTCCCGAGATCTTCCCATACTGTTGGAAGAGTTGATCGCTTTAAGTATTCGTGTGGATAACAGGTTACGTGAACGACAGCATGAGAGAAGGAATAACTCCCCGGAGCACTCTCTGTCTAGTCCTTTGCCAACCATCTCTCTGGCTCCCATTAGTCCTGAAAAACACAGTCTTATTGGTGCTACACGTTTATCTGCAGAAGAACGTTTTCGTCGCCTAACTACTATTTCTTGCTTTTATTGCGGCAGAGAGGGCCATCTAGTAAGAAACTGTCCTTCCAAGCTGGGAAAACTCCAAGACTTAGGTCCGGACCAGATTTTTCCCTCACTTTATTCTCATCGTTGTATGCTTCCAGTAACTCTATTGCCACGGGAAATTTTATGGATGTGTCCTTTGCAAAGAAACATCTTATTCCTACGTTTCAACTGTCCTCTCCTTACTGAATTTTTGCAGTAGACGACAGATCCCTTTCGGGAGATTTAATTTCTCTTTCTCTCGCTTTTCATTTCTCACTTTCCCTCCCTCACACTCATCTTACTTCCATATACATTTCATTAAACTACCTTTAGATTTTATTATCCCCACATTTATTTAAATATACAGAAATTATAACCTTTATATTGATATATATATTGGATATACAATGACAACTATTGTGACTTTAAAAGCCATATGTTACGACTAAATTTATTGAACCTAATACTTTATATTTGATAAAAAAAATTTTTTATAATGTATATCTATACACATTATTTGTATTTAATCATTTGCATTCATCTGGACTGATGGTATACGTTTTGTTACGGTCTCTGTATTGTTACATGTCATTATATACTAAGTATTATATAATTGACTTTCCAACTTTGTATCAAACACATGGGTCATGCTATATTATGTCATTTTACTCTGGGAATTCAGGCACAAACCAGAGCCCTGGAAGTACCTAGGGCAGGGGTCATCAACAGGCGGCCCGCGGTCCAGATCCGGACCCAACAGCCATCCTGTCCGGACCGGCAGTGGCAGTGAGGAATCGCTACAGCACACACAGCTCCTCTGTTACCGGCTGTCTGTGCTGTAGGAGCAGTCTGTGCTGTAGCGCTTCCTCTCCCCGGCACTGTTTAAACTTCCTGTGAGTGACAGGAAGTTTAATCAGTGCTGGGGAGAGGAAGCGCTACAGACAGCCGGCAAGAAGGACAGGGAAAAGGAGGGGTGAGCACTAAGCTAGCTCCCCCCTCCTTCAGAGGGTAATGAGGAAACTAAGAGGTTGTGGGGACAGCTAGTGTGGGAGCAGGGACAGTTCTGGCCTTATGGGCACCCTGGGCTAACCACCCCTCTTTCCCCCCCCTCCCCCCCGCGCACCCTCCGTCCCCCCTGCACGCACACAACCCCTGAACGCACACCCGCCCGGCATCCCCAACTCACCTCCTCCAGCGTTCCAGTGATGCTCCTCCTCTGAGTGCCACTCCACAATGAGGTAAGTGGAATGCGACCTCATTGTGGAGCGCAGCTCAGAGGAGGAGCGTCACTGGAATGCTGGAGGAGGTAAGTTTGCAGTGGGCGATGTGGGCAACAGCACCCTTTAAATAGATTGCACCCTGGGCAGTCACCCGCATCGCCAAGCGCTACAACCGGCCCTGTGTGGGAGGGAGATTGTGGGGCAGCACAGTGTGGGAAAGGG
>WMED01007761.1:0-16739 GCA_019650415.1 Pipa parva | reverse complement strand
CCTGGAGCAGTAAGTTAAGTTATTCATGTTTGATTTCATTCTAATGTTGCAACACAACATACGTGTGCTGTGGGGCTGCACTGTTAATGGGTTTCATTACTGCAATGTCAGACCCAGTAACTCCAGAAAGAAACAAACCCTTTAGGATTGGTATGGCAGTTATATCTACATATGAGAACTGAGTCTCTGATTTCTAATGCTTTGTGTTTCCTCTTTGCTCTAACACTTTGTATGTCAGGCAATAAAACCTCTATTGGGCTACTCCATGGAATAGGCCTTTTGCCACATGTGTGTTTAAAAGCACTAACACAGCTGCCCATTATTTTGTATTGTACTACTCAAACATAGGGCATATTTTTGTGCATACTACTTGCGGTACAATAGATATGAATGGCAGCTGTGTTATACAGGTATGTGTTCCTGCATGTGGCAAACGTCCTTGTGAATATGTGGCCTTCACATTGAAGACTGCTGTCCACACTCCCATCCCCCATGCATTCTGCTTTTCATGTCTTTATCTTCTTTTGCAGAATTGTACAGCACATGGTCTTGTTGTCAGACAGCCGACTGCACCTCTTTTTGCAAAGCCAGTTGCCGCTTTTAGAAATCGAAGCCTGTGTGCAAGGCAAGAGATCGTACACTCCTGCTGAAGCAATTCTTAACTATGCTATGTCTAATCTTGGGTGGGCCCAAGAGGAAAGTCCAGTCAGGTAGTGGCTGCCTGCTGTAGAACGTTGATTGGAAAGTTCAGGATTTGCTGAAGAACATTTCTTCACACTGGAACACTTTGCACTTTAGTGCCCATTTGGGGTGAACAAACAGGCTTTTGTGGCATTGCAAATACGTCGATGAGAATTAGCAGGCATGGGAGCATAAATTGTTGGAAAATCTACTAAAACTATTGCTGTGAATCACTTTCATTATTAACAATATCCTACTAATCATCCCTAAAGCTGAGGACAATGCTCTTTTGTTCTCTGAAAATATTTTGCTAAACAATACCAAAAAGTATTATTGTCCAAAGTATTTCAGTGTTGTATTTCCAAGACCCATCTGCTTACGTTACTTAAAATGTTTGCTTTATAACTTGTCCCAGAGTCCTCTAGGATTCTAGCTTAATGTTGTTGTTTCATCTTGGTTTGTTCTGGATATTGTAAGTTCTATTTGTACATTTCATTATTAGTATTCTAGATAGAATGCAACCTAGCTCTCTCGAAATTTAAGTCTGTTAAATGTTTATATTATTTTCTCGCCTGTTGCTTAGGGGATTCCATCTTGTTTCAATGTGCCTGTTTGCAATGTCAGTCGTTTTGTACTGTTGGGTTAACTTTTTTTTTTCTATCACATTTAATAAAGAACATCAACTTTGCAGCTCATCACAAGAAGTGCTTCCTAGCATTAGATCTTCCTAGCATTAGATCTGGTGTCTAAATGATCTGGTTAACATCTTTATGTAAAGGAATTAGAGATTTTTCGTGTTTACTATGTGGGTAGTTTGCCATCTACTGGTAGAAAGATGATTTTTTTTTTGTTCGCTTACAGGGATGTCACAAGTGAAATTAAGTTTTTTTTGTTTTGTTTTGTTTTTTTTTTGTTTTTTTTTTTTTTTTATAAATAAGAGAAAAGGATGTAGCAATATTACACTTTAATATGTTAGTGTCCAAACCTTGATATAAATGAAGCCTTTGAAAGTATTTTGCATGTTGTGGACTGAATAAAATGTATTTAATACAAGTTTCATTTGTTATAGTGTATGTTAAGTGGAAAATAAAAAGATACATTTTTATAAATTTGTTTGTGTATAGCGAAAAATACCACTGGTAAATCTCCGGGTTATTAAAACCTTTATACTTTTCATTTTAGAAGGTGACACGGTTCCCAAAAAAGTTAAATGAACGTGCTTTAACCAATGAGAAAATCCTGAAGGGAATAAATCTTCTAATAGTATGCTGTGCTTTTATAATACCTGAAATGTGGGAGGCATCAGAGGAAAAAAAAGCTGATTTCGTACAGTTCTAGCCAAGTTCTCCTGCCACTGATTTATATGCAGAGTCTAAGACCATTCACCTTTGCAAACCAGAAAATGAATGTAAAATTTGCCTTTTTATGATGTTTCTGCTCAGGCCCTGTAATATTACTCTTCCAATTTGGTATTAATTCACTACCAGTTTGCTAGGCTAGTGAACCTTAGTAACAAGGATACCACTGGAAATGAGAGGTTCTAGCAAAAAGCTAAAATTCAGTAACTGAAAGGAAAACAAATCTATCTGCAGTTGAAAAGTAACTAAAAGTTGTGCGTGGCCTATCTTACAATATAAGAGAGGAGTAAGTATTCTGTTAGTTTAATAATAATCTGGCCACGCAAGGGCACCATGTTCAATAAAATGGTGTAATTTGTGAATGCTGTTGGGCTTTTTTTCTAGAAAACAATATATTTAGGTACGTTATAATCAGCAGCTGTGAGTAACTGCATTATTATAAGGCAAGGCCTTTTTTATGGAATCACTACCTGAGTTAACTGCAAGTCAGATGTGAGATGTGTAGCAAAATGCACAATGCTCACTGTACAACAAAAAACACATCCGCATGATCCATATTGATGTTCCATCAGAGTTCCTGTTGCAACAGGTTAACACATGCAGTTTCTTTAATGAAGCAGTTGCATCAAAATCTAGTTTGCATGACAAAACTTCTCAGATGCAATTAAATATGGCAACGTGCAATTACTACAACTTCGTTAAAGGGCAGCATACATCTAGCTAAATGCCAGGCTATGTTTAGCAGAATCATCCCATTCAGGCAGGTAATGGGTTTCCCTGCAGGCAGCTGAGCTCTTTGTTTCACCACTGATAAAACAAGCGTGCCACAGGTTTCCCCCCCACCTTTCCTTTCCCAATATGACCATATACTGGTAGCATACATCTCGGTAGTTTCATCTACAGCTTGTTCCTGTTAACTGTGGATCTCCAATATATATTATCTTACTTTTTATTCATTTGCAGGCACAGGGCTGAAAACAGTAATTTATCAGTGATAGATTTGTAGTTTGTTTCTCAATCAGGGTTCCTTTATTCATAGAAGGGGTATTCCTTCCGTTTGTGAAGCGCCATGCTTGTACCCTTCAAATCTCCATGGCAGGAGCCAAGTATTCCTTTGGTACAATTCCAATCATACCTTCCAGCTCTCCAACCCACCAGCCATAGTCATTATATTCCTGGGGAAAAAAGAGAGATGGGTTCCTAATTAAAGGGATAGGGAAAAGTCTCAGGCACAATGTAACAAAAAGCAAACACATCTAAATCATATAAAATAATAATATGCACCATACTCCACAACTCTAATTACCCCTGAAGACTATCCTCTTCCCCTAATCAAACCAGCCAAAGATCTTTATAGGGACAGAAGTGTTGTCTGCGCTGCTCATAACACTTGTGACATTACGCCTTGAATGGAGGTAAATCAATGCAGGGATCTGGTTTTACATCCATTGACAGCACTACATATTAATGCTATGAACTGGGTGAAGGCACTTTGCTGTCAAATTTATTTTAATTGTTTGAACTACATCTATTAGAACCAATGAAATGTAAATTCAAAAATATATCTCAAAACATTTTTTTAATATACGGTAATAATTTATTTTCACCAATTATATAGTTCTGTTCATTCTGCTATTACCTGCTCCCGGAGAGACCTTGACTGAGCACAATTTTAGTAATATTTAAAGATTGATAGCTTGGTGCCCAACACTGCGTTTATTTAGACGTACACGGTAAGCCCTACAAACACAGAAAGTATACTGTTCATAGACATAAAGGGAGATTGGTTTTCAAGCAACATGGGCAAATTTGGCCTAGACCATCAACTCGGCGCATCTGAAAATATCTGTTCGTTATTCAGCAAAATAGCAAGAAAACAGCTGCTTGGTTCCTGAGGCATAGTCTAACCTTTTAGACAGTGTCTGGATATGAGCTACAGTAAACAAATATTAGAATGCATGAATGGCTGCAGAGGAAGATATTTCCATGTATGTTGCATGATGGGTGACTGAGATGTCCTTCTTCCTGTCTGTTACGCAGTGGCACATCTGCCATCACCTGGACAGGAAGATGTCATAAAAACCAGCCCCACCGTATGAACCACTTTGGGCTTGAGGATCACACACAATCAAGAGAGAGAGACATACTAATTAAATCCGGCACACAAACATCCGCACCAAACGTTTCTCTCACTGCAGCATGCCAAAAAGAATTAAAAGAACATTAAACTCCCAGCAATAACATCTAAACTCCCGTTCCGTGTGCCAAATTGCACCGCTCTGGATTATACAGATGTTTGTTAATTATGCTAATTTTTATTAAACTATTAAAGGGAAGAGTGTGCTGGCACAGCCAGTCTCAAATGTGCTGTGCTCAGGATCCACGGGTACTCGTGCTTCTCCAAGCATACAGCTTTCATATCTCCCCCTAATCTCTATGGTGTAATCTGCTGAAGGCATCAGTGCTAGAGATAGGGTAACCAAATATGCCTTGCTACTTACTCATTTAATGTTTGAAAAGACACAACATAAGCTCAAGTTCTGATTAAAAAAAAAAACCTCTTTTCTGTCAGGTAGCTAAACCCCTGCTGTAGACCCAGATGTAAGAATATTTCAGATTGATGTAAGCCATAAATCCATCATCAGTACAGGATCAATGAGCGTTTGAGATATGTTCAGGGTGCCTAATCAATCACATTTATTGGTTTATGATTGCTTATTGCTAGTATTAGTGCCTCTCTGTCA
Source organism: Pipa parva (assembly GCA_019650415.1). NCBI lineage: Eukaryota > Metazoa > Chordata > Amphibia > Anura > Pipidae > Pipa > Pipa parva. The sequence goes on along the minus strand of WMED01007761.1, from coordinate 11,956 downwards.
TACATTATTGTTTGGAAATGAATGGCTTACAATATGAAGCTGAAGTGTATATACACGTCTATCATTTGCTGTCAGCAATGCATCTCTCTGGTCTTTACAATAATCCGCTAGTAAGGTGAAAAGATGGCATGTCGAATACAGAGAGATATGTCTCGATCTGTCCTACACACTCAGGGAGTGGAAAAAGGAATGCTTTTCCCAATCTCGCATGGGTGAAGTGGCTTCATGATTGGATAAATTTACCCCCAAATGAAAGAAAATGTCTTCCTTTGTGGTACAGTCTAAGTAAAAAAAATTACATTGCAAGATTTGGTGTAGTTTGTTTCCCTAGTCACAAATCACCGACTCAGATGACTAGTCTAACAACTTCCCCAGTTATGCCCAAGAGGGTGCCCTAACAGTATGATCTACTCAGTGCCTTAAATTGCACTTTATAATGCATTAGGCACTCTGGGTTCCCACCACTGGCCACACCAGAACATATGGCCGTGCTTTAGGAATCTACATCAATGACAGAGGCACCTCTGATTAAATTATCAGGTATGTAATGAGAGAGAGGGACCCCAAACCATCATCCCCTCCATTGTAAACATTTGGGTTTTAATTTGGAGGCAAAGTCTACAATAGACAGAGCTGAAAAGGGTTTTGATTGCAAGAGAAGGGCACCTGTCAAATGCCACTGGCCTGACTGGAGTATAAACTCTCTGTGCCCCCTAGAGTATGATGTAAAAGTTCATTAGCAGTACAGAGTTCATAAAGAGACTAACTGGGGGGGGGGGATTGCACATCAGGTTGAAAATACCCTGAGCCCAGTACTGACCTTAACCTGCTACAAATAGGATGCCCTTATGAAAAGGAAACATTAATACTAACTCCATAAATGTGCGCAGTGCTCTGACCGCACTCACTCCCTCAGGCATCACAGCACAATTTGGAAACAATGTGAAGGAAATGTTTAATCTGCTCAACCCATCTGTGCTGCGGATTTCTCCAGCTCTCCCTCAGAGAGAGGCGCCTCCAATCTCCACATTGCCTTTAATATTCTCCTAAATCACATCAGCCTCACGCTGGAAGGGCTATTGGTGGCGTATCACAGGTTCATGTAAAGTGCACAGGGAGGGAGGGGGGACAGGGAGATGTGGATAATTTCTATTTATTAGAGAAATATCCAAGTCTAGTCTTCTTGGCCCTTTGCAGAACTGCTGCCTGCACACAGCTCCTGATTAAGCTTTCTCGTTACCAGATGGGTGGAAGTGAAGGGTGTCGTAATTTGTATTTTTTGTTAATTAGCTTTGCTGTGTGATCTGTTGCTACAGGGGATAGATACTGTGCTGCCTTCCATCTCATGACACCGACAGGGTACTGACAGGAGGCTGCTGCTTCTTCTTCTCTCTTGCCACCCTCTGCAAGGTGACTTTGTAAAGAGTTTAACTGGGCCCCACACCTTCCTTATCCCCCCATCACCCCCAACCCTTGTTGGTCTGGATGTGTAGGGGCTACATTCCTCTTGTTTGGGAATAATTTAATCCTAAACATGGAGAGGGTGACAGATAGAACCCGCCAGCCTGGGCTGCAGCCTGTTGGCGTGTTACCTCATCTGCACACGTGTAACCATGGTAACAGCTTCTAGCTTCATTTCCTGCATCCCCTTGAGGGGAGTCACAGTCATATCCACCTGCTTCTCACCCTCCCCGCTCCGGGGTCATGTTAAGGTCGGCACAATAAATGAATGTGAGTACTAATGATCTGTTTACTGGCTGTTTATGTTCTGTGTGTCAGGGGCACTCACATTTCCAGAGCTCATTATGCTTGCAATTAGACTGTGCCACTGCTAGACATTTAACTCTTTTTTTCTTTTAAATTAGCATTTTAATAACATTCTGTGAGCAGTGAAACAAACTGGTCATTTTTCAAAGGCAAAGTTTGAAGCTTTAGGTGCAACTTTTTGCAAAGGCCAAGTCAACTTCTTGCCTTCAACCGCATGACTAGGGGCTCTGGAGACACCTTGACCAATCAACAGGATTCCATAATTTAAAGACAGTAGCCAAATAGAACCCTTCACTGGAGATAGTCAACCTCCAATCACCGCCACCCCTTAACGTTCTCCAAATAGAGAGGTGAGCGATCCAACAACAAAAAAAAAAAAAATGAAAGCCCCAATCCCAATGGGCAATTCCAACATCATCCATAGTGAGTAGATTCACCTTCCAAGCACAACTAAAGATGTAATTAAGGGTCTACCTAAAAGCCATGTCTTATGTGAGAAAAACTGGATTTTATTGCACACGGACAGCTGGAAATCTCCATGATTATTTCCTTTTTTTTGCACACATTTACAGTGCTACTAATTGTACACAGCTCTGTACAACACATTATAGGCACAAACACTTTCCACATTATAGATCTTACAGTCTGACATTTGATGTCTGATGTAGGAGGAGGTCATGTGTCCTTGTTCAGGAAGACTACCCCTTCCATTGGGCCAAGTGGCAAAAAAACTCATGTTAAAAGCAAATAACAAACGTGACGATTCTGATTTAGCGGGAGACTCCCTCTTAGGGGTAATTTCCTGCCTACTGCCCCCTCTCTCCTACATGTTGGTGCCACACAACCCCTGCCTACACACTTCTTCCTGCTGTTACTACGGGAAGTATCTTGAACACTGTCTACTGAATAGGTCTGCTGGACATTGGATCTTGGCATCTGTATGTTGGGTTTAGGATGTTTGAGAAGATTGCTTAGTCACAAAGCACATATATCATATGGGTATCCATTCTATATCTCTGTGCTATTTTCTTCTAAACATAGTTTCTAGAACTAAGCACATGGCACTGGACAACCTAATCTAAAATCTCCATCCTGTAACCACCCTTTAGATACTGTGGCAATACATTACCCAGCATTCTCTGAGAGTCTGGTAAAATCATCAGCTTGGATCTTGTGTGGGTTTCCCCTCCCAGCACTCCAGTTTCCTCCCACAATCCAAAAACATACACCTGTGTGTGTGACTGGATAGGGAAACTAGATTGTAAGCTCCATGGGGCAGGGACTGAAAGTGAATGATGAATCTCTGTAAAGCGCTGTGTAATATAGTAGCGCTATATAAAAAAAATACAAAATACAAATAAATAAAATTACCTGCTGTCCCAAAAGTTAATAAAACATAAAAGTAGGGATAATATAAAATCGTACAGATTACAATTACAGATTTTTCCACACAAGGCAAAGCAAAGATGGACCATTCCTTCCTATGGTTTAGGACTGATGTGAATACAAGTGCACAGTGGAGGTTTACTGGATGTAGCTTGTGCCAGCTGTGATGCTGTTGAATTGATACAAAATCAACCCCTGGTTATACAAAAAAAACATTAACCAGAATAGATTTCTTAAGTCATGTCCTGAGTACTGTATGTTCTATTGCATGTTTGCCTGCAAAGCGATGTTGCCCCCTAGTATCAAATTTTAACAGATCTATGTTAAATAGGTAAACCTGAAAGTCTGCCCCAGTAGGAACCATTATTCTACACAATTTAGCAGCATCTAAACAGCATAAGCAACAATCCCACTACCTAAGCCCATGGTAGTATCACTGGTATGTACAATCCCACTCATAGTGATCATCCTACACTACTTATTGTAATATGTGTATGTATTTATGTATATATCACAGTTATCTTCCCTTCAATGGTACTGCTGTGGCTGTCAGTTTATAGTCACCATGGTGTCTGCATAGTACAGCATGTGTTATACATATATACATGTTTCAGGGCCATTATGCCCACCATGGTGTCTGCATGGTACAGCATGTTGTTTTACATATATACATAATTCTATGCCATGCACAGTTGAGTATGGGGTTTTCGCATTGGCTGACCCCAGCCAGTAACCTTTGTTATGTTTCAGTTCCCATGTAATAAAAGTGTAGTTGGACATTGCTCCTGTGTCGGTGAGTTGCTCTGGAACAGAAGATAAAACACCTTCCATAAACCTTTTTCGTTGTCTAGTACTCTCCGCCCCAGTTATCTCCTATTAAGCCTGTGGTGAGCTGACTGCTATGTTCACATGCTATGTGTGATGCCTTCACAGAACATGGTATTTCATTGGTGGGCAATAAAAGGCATGACTGCGCTAATTTTTATGATCAGTCAGGGTAAGTGAATGAAGAGGATACATAAGACAAGGAGGGACCAGGGTTCCCACAGTATTAAAATAGTTGTAATGAGATTTACAATGGAGAAATGTATCTCTTATTACGTTTCTCAGACGATATTATCCTTCCTATACAGCGGGTAACTGCTGTTTTGTTATTTAAAATGACTGAGCCATGTGTCATACATAGTCACTATTCCATTTAGAAGCTTACACTGTTCTCTCTGCTTTAATGGGAACAAAGACCAAACTATAACAGATGCTAAGGCAGTAACCATTAGCATACCCTGGGACCTGATCACATCTATAAGCACACAATATTAGATCTTCCAACAATTAAGGAATGGGGGGACACAGCATAACTGGGGCCAAGGAACAAACACAATGAAGGGGTTAAAAAATAAGTGGTTATGTGAATGTTTGATATTGCATGATGGGAGATCCAGGCTAAAACTTTGCCCTGGAATCCATAAGCTTTTATTTATACTGCTAATGGAGGAGATGCACTGTCACTAATGAGCGTGTAGGGGATGTAATGTTGACACGTAACTTTTTTTTATTACAAATAAAGCTGTAATTATAATGCTTATAGTGACTGTAAAAATGCAATGACTATGTGCCATCAGTGTAAATCCACTGAGATCATAGCGATTTCTATGATTATGTGCTTTGGTAACATGTTTAACTGCAAATGTTTGCCTGTTGCACTGCCCGCAGCTAGTGTGAAAAGCTCCCAGGCAGCGTGTGTTACCTGATTTATAAAGCACCAGCATATTTGGCAGTGCTGTAACATTGGAATTAGACAAACACAGACTTAGAAAAGGATAAATCGGACATGAATTTCAGCTGGCTTGCATCAGCTTTGAGACACATGACCTGGCGATTTACCAGTAGAAATACAGTGCTAGCGGTAAATCACCTGGATATAAGGGTAAATCCTTGGAAAGGGGGGGAAAGCTTTAATTGTCTTTTAGAAATTTAACTCTGCAATAATGTATTAAAATAAAAAGCATGAGACATGAGGACATGCTCACAAGAGTTAACAATCTAAAGGAGATGGAATAGGAAACAAGAAGTTAGGCTGCCAGAGAATTACGAGACTGCAAAAATAAGTATGCACGCTTGAATTAGGTGATGTGCAGAGGCTCAGTGGTTAGCACTGTTACCTTGCAGCACTGGGTTCTGAGTTCAATTCCACACTGGACTTCATCTGCATGGAGTTTGTATGTTCTCCACGCACTTGTGCGGGTTTCCTCCGGGCACTCCGGAGAAAGGGTGCGAGGGGTTACATGAGACAAAAGTATGAGGATGGCCTTGAGAAGAAGTAGTTAGAGTGGTGGAAATGAAAAAAGAAGAGGGTACGAAGGTGTTTGCACAACATGCTATGGAAATATAACTATCCAGCAAAGTGGAATACAGGACACCTTTGTAAGTTACTGCTAATAGTTTGAAATGAATCCTGAGAAGCAGTCAATGTATGAGATAAAGCTGAGTAACACTGGTAAAGAATAAAAGGAACTTTTCATGAATTGAAGGGGATACTTTGGTTATTGGAACAACCATTAGAAGGGAGCTACAGGATTAGAAATATAATATTGTGAGATCAGTTTTAAGAGTGGTAAAGACAGTGACAGATATTGGAAACTGGTGCCCTTCTAGAAGGCCTGACTGAGTGGAGTAGTGGAAAGGTGACAATCACATGTGCCAAGACAAGAACTGAAAACATGATATGGGAGTGTTTATCAGTGATGGCAGCACCAGAGCAGACATTGTTGAGAAGATTGGAGAAGATTAGAAATGCCATTTCTAGTTTGAAGTAGTGGGAGAACATCCATACAAAGTAAATGTAGTTGGTAATATAATTTGCTATAGAAGATGAAAGATCAGGAAAGAAAAGAAGTTTATGTTTCATCAGTATAGATATGTTCCTGAAAGCCAATAGTATTTTTTTCCCTAATCAATGAGAAATAGAGAAGAAAAGGTACTCAATGTTGATCTTAGCGGTGTTGCAGCAGAAGAAGAGGTTGTGCTGTGAAAGAAAGAAACTTGTACGAGTGGCTTGAGAGGTAAAAGGGAAATGAAGACAAGTTATAACCATGACCTTCTGGATACTACAGAATATAGAGAAGCAATGGGTGGTCATGTAAAGAGGAAGGCTGAGAGGATAAACATGCCATAGTGACCCTACTTTAAGCTGGCCATACACAGTACAATTTCTGAGAAGAAATATAATGAAAGATACTATAGGCAATGCTGGGTAAAGAAGACCTCATAAAATTAACCAATGCAGCAGATATCTGTTAAAATGTTCTTCCAGAGAATTTCAACAGACCAAGATTTATTAATGTTTATGAAAAGGGGATTGTACAATTAATGGAACAATTGTAACTAAGATAATTCCCATTGTTTGTTATTTGAATCTTCTGAAAATCTTACTGTACATAGCCAGCTACAGACTACAGATAGTAAGATGTATGTGTTCTAGCTTAAATTTTAGCCTCTAGATTTAAGAAATGTTTGCAGATCTGATTGCTGAAACACCTACTGGGGGCAGCAAATGCGGACTGGTGATGACAACACACGCAATAACTGAAATCATCTGCAGACAATAAAATAGAAAAAAATAAAAGAATAGAAAGATTCAGCCAATTTTTTTTATTATTCAATTCTTTTACACACAATGATCACCAACCAACATGCCCATTTTAAGATGTAATAACTGGTCAATTCCTAAACATACCAGCAAAACTGCAGAGAATTGACAAGAAAATGGCAGTCTAGGAAAAAAATGAACCGGGTGTAAGCAAGTTATTCAGGTACGTTGGGGGGGGGCAGAGAAACATGCCGTTGGTAGGAATTTATTCTACGGAAGACTGCCTTACATTTCTCTGAATGCCAGTACATAATAAAAGAGTACAGTCTACATTATATATAAATGTCCACACAGTATGGAAACACACTGGAAACAAAGGCTTACTTTGCAAGTGAAGCTTGGTACTAACAATGAAAGGAACAAGAAAGATTACTTTTCCATATGTAGTGGCTAGCTTTAATTATCTCTTATATAATCTGGCCCCCAGTATGCTGGCTGTTGTACCAGTTTTCCTGTGTGTGTGTGCCAGAAATTACATTTTTTATGAGATGTACAAGGGATCATTGGGTGCTGGAGCGTATCTGCAGAAAGAGCACTATTTAAGTGGATGAAATTGTCCTGCATGTGCAGGGAATATACATTATAGCCACAGCTGAACTGTACATTGCATTTTGCAGAGAAGACACAGTTGAAGGTTGCACTGCTTTTAACACTGCATGCAAAACGATACTGTTTATTATTCCCTTGTATGTGATGTCTTATAGCAGTACTTCCACTGATATGCAGCTTTGCACATCTATTCGCTATCTCACTGTTATTGCGTTACAATAGATTCTCTGTAAAGATAATTGGAATGACCAGATTTAATTGCTGATTTATATACTTTACAGCTGACAGAAGCCAGAGCTGGAGGGAGTTTAGTAATGTATTTTCTTTAATAAAAGTAGACAATTTCATCTATGTATGCTCTGCCACTTGGGGTTTTAAATATGGACACCATATTCTATTGTTGTTTTAGGGGCACCATGGGGTTTGAACTTGTAATCTCTTAGTCAGCACTATAAAAATTACATTTCAACCATTCTCCAAAACAAAGCAAACCAAGATATACAATAAAAAGAAATCTCAATCTAAGTTCCCATTGCGGAGTTTATATAATACATTTATCAGAAATGTCAAACTTGCAGGCATGGTTTAGAGGGGTGTGTAAATTGGACAACTTCCCAGGTCCCCTAAAACCTAGTGACCCTGCTGCTGTGCATTGTAAATAGACCCAATCTGGTTACTCTCTGCCTGCCACTGGCCTGACAAACATACCAGTATATGGCATGGGCCCCACTTTCCATTTTGTCCTGGGTCCTGCACATTTGGTAGTTGTCTTGCTGTTGTGGAATGCTGGAAGTTGTACAACAGAACAGCTGGAAAATACACAAGTTTGTTATCCTGATCAATAGATAAGCATGATATACCATTTCCAAGGGAAATCAAGTTAGTTTGGTGGCATGGTGGACACTAACAGAGTGTTTATTACTGTCCAGTGTTGTTATGAGTTTAACAGATCAATCAAATGTTTCAAGATTCTTAGTAATTAATACTGGATAAACCATGAGAACTGACTTTAATGGAACTCTTAGTGATGACAGGGGGGGTTCTATTAACTGATGGGGGATTTGCAGTTTTCCCGACTGAAAATAAGCATCTCATAAAGCAAATAAATCCTCTGTGAAATTCTCTGTACACTGCATGTAATGCTATCCAACTCACTGGAATTTTACAGCATAATGTGCTTCATTTGGCTCTGATTATTATTACTTCTGAACAAATCTGCTTTGACCTTAGCAGTGGGCTGGTTCTGGTCAGCATGTAAAACGCTTATTTGCAATTTCAATAAGTGAAACTTTAACTTTCTGTTAAGCCTTGGATATTTAAATTGCAGCCCACACTCCCTCTGAGAAGCCCCTAGCTGGACTGATTGGCTGTGGGAGAAAAGAGTCTGTTCTCTCCATACGTTTCCAGAAAGATAACCCTCATGGCCACATCTGTAGTAAAATGAGAATCAATGCTCCACCAATCTGAATGGTTAAACTGTAAACTTGTACAGTGCTGTGTTCTGGTAATGTGTTTTCTATATCAATAAAGCATAGGAAATAAATAAAAGGTCTCAGGGTAAACTTAGGGAAAATAATACATATGGTACTAGTGTCAGCATCAGTTGTGCAGATCATTTTGCCTCTGCTATAAAAAGGTACTGTAAGAAACCTTGTGATTCTGTGTGTTACTATGGTCCTTTCTCTGATTTCACAGCACATTTTTCCACCATAATTACCTCCCACCCTCCATTCCTCCTTGATCTTGCTTGGTATACATTCATTTATAAGAATTACCTGGCAGGAATAAGGCTGCCAGGACTTGTTCTAGACGATTGCTTTCTGTCTCGGAAAAGGAATGACCTGCTGAATGTGACCGGCGTGTGACCGCTGCCTTCCAGCTGACCCGGAGTCCTCTTAACTCAATAGCACCTCTTGAGGCTAATAAATGGGGTCAAATGTCTCAGAATTGCCTCCTGAGTCACCACACACATGCAGATTTAGAGAACTAGTGCACAGTGGGAAAGCAATGCGTCAATTCCTGCACCTTTTCCACAAAACAAATCAGCTTTCCCAGTCAATCTGACAGGCCACAATTCTGGCTGAAACAAGAAATTAGTCTAAAAGCAAATCTGCCACCAGAGGGCAGCAAACACCTTCTATACCCCCAACACAACGCAACCATTTTATATTTATGGCAAATGAGGAAATTAACTTCTTTTCTATGTTTTTTTTTTATTTTTAAATAGTGATGTTGCCACATCCAACAAAGTACAATTAAAACAGGAAATTCTGCAGCATTCCAGTAATTAACACAAAGCCACCACAATGGGGAGAAAGGAGAGACAGTGAAAGAAATGTGGAAATATCTGGTGAAAGCAGCCAACAGCTTCTGTGGACATCAGTACTTCTGCTGTGGAGAGTTCACCCTAAAGTGCAGCTGTAACCCTGTTTGGCACGGCTGGCAGCAGCTCTGGGTCCCAACAATGGCAGATGGGCTTTTATACCAGCTCCTATTTCATAGCCGGGAGTGTGGATGGCACATTAAACCTGCAGAATCCGTGATATTCCGTTTGCGAAATTAATTGGGGCAAGATTGAAAAGGAAATTAAGATACAGCTGAGTGAACAAACCATTCCTGCACATTTTTTTTATTTTTTTTATTTTGCTAGCCTTAGAGCTTGTTAAACTGCCTTACCCAGCAACTTATTTCTAATCTCAATTAAGTCACATGGAAAGATGTAAAAAAAAAAAAAAGGAGTCTTCTTTGTAGTCTACTGAGCTGTACAAACTGAATGGCCTTTCTGGATCCTCCAGATGCTGCACCATTTAATCAGTTCAAGACACCTTCCAGGACTTTATTCTGTTCCAGGAGTTCAGTGGACGGGCAGTTACTGCATTGAGAGCCAAAGGCATACTTGCACATGATTTCTATGGCCACAATCTCTCATCATCCAGTATGTGCCCTCTTATAATGATCACATTTTCTTGCCATAAAAGCAGATTCCTGTGGCATTTCACAATAAGCAAACGGGAGGTGCAGCAGGCACAGATTCCACTCCTACTCAGGTTTTTAAATGCCCCCAGAATCCTTTTCAGCCTCCTAAGACCATTTATTTTAGGAATGGGAAGTTGGGGTGTGGGAGGACTTAGCATTGCTACAACAGGCACTAGAACAAGTTAAACTGGGCGCCCTGGTCAGATAAGGACCTGACAAGCTGGAGGGCATTCTTTCAAGTTCCACAATTGAGCAGCCTTTATATTCTTCATATTCTCCTTTACCAATCCCTTTGCAAAGCTCTTTGTTCAGGTCTTTTACCAAAGAACAGAAAGGATTAGCTCAGTGGTCATAGCCTGATAGAACAGTTCCCTTTCATTTAATACTGAGCAATACTCTCTTGGTCCTTTCTGTTGCTATGTTTAGTTATTACAGCTTTCTTACAGCCTGTTCCAAAGATTAACAAATTATTCTCCAAATTGTGCTGTGCAATGTAACAATACAATTATAAAACAGACATGGGAAAATGCTGAACATAGTGCGAGTTAAGTCAATAACAAGCATATACCAGGCAATGATTAAAACAAAAGGATGGAGGTCCTTGTCCATAGGGCTTTCAATCTAAATGGGTTCTCTGTGACCTTCTGTACTGTCAGGGTCATAACTTTAGGGGTACAAACAGATTCCTCCTGTGATTACAGAGCTTAATAATGCCAATCTTTACCAGCAACCCCTATTTTTTGTTAGTAATGCACCTTAGATGCTGATGTGACCTTCCTGCTAACAAGTCTCCTCTGCAAGTTCCTTCCCACGAGTATCCTTTAACCTAAGTAGACCTTGTATTTTCACACAATACTGGCAAATAACTACTACATATGTACCCATTTTGCGTGGGCTGCAGTAGCACAATGGTTCCAGCTACTCACTGTAAAACAGGGAGGCTAAACGGATATTCTGTGGTGAGAATTGATAAAACCATCTCTCAGAACATGCTCACATTTAATATTGAGCAATACCCTCTTGGTCCTTTCTGTTGCTATGTTTAGTTATTACAGCTTTCTTACAACCTGTTGCAAATAGTAATCCATATTTTTACATTCTTACAAACTCCAAATCCATCTAAACTATTACAAAATCCTGCATCCACCGAGTCCACACCCTGTATTCTTTTTGGATCAGAACTCAATCAGTCAATAAAAGTCACCTTTACTGATTCATTTCTCAAACCTTTGCCTAAATTTACATCAAAGGGAAACCTAACTATGGATAACACAAGTTAAATTTAGATGCAATCCTTGATAATATTTAATGATGCTTGCTAAATGTTCTATAGACTTGCCCTTGCAGAAATGCAAGCTGTTGAATTATTCAGTTTCTAAGCATTTGGAGCCTCCCAGTTCTTTTCTAAGTCTTTTAAAGAGCACAGAGTAATAATTTTGCTCTTGAAGACTGTTTACTATTGGTTAGTTGAGTAGGCCCTCTGGTTCTTAGTTCCACCACCAAATCATCTTATATCCTTATCTACTCCTTGCTTTTAGTCTCTGGTCACTGCCCAATGGTATCCCCCATAATACAAACCCCAAAATCAGAAAAGTTGGCACGTTATGTAAATCGTAAATAAAAACAGAA
>WMED01007759.1:0-17405 GCA_019650415.1 Pipa parva | reverse complement strand
AGAAATAGCCAAACAAAACAAACACTTATCTTAGTAAATAATGCAGAACAGCGTTAAATCATGCGATATCAATACACAGAGATATTCACTGCGATAATGCCTTCCAGTGCTTTGATAAATAGGCGATACTATCGATATTACTAAATCCAGAGCTAACCAAATTCGTTTTTACAGGGATAAGCAATTCAACTTTAGTAAATGTGCCCCATAATATGGCTCACTGATAGTAATAAACAATGCAATAAAAAAAACTCTTGTTTTATATCATTAAAAGAACACTTTATTGAGTTCTCTCTTTTTTTAAAAAAAATATAATGCTTAATAAAGGACTATGCTTTTGGGCAATTTATAATGTAAAATTATTGGAGCCAAAATATATGCCCGTGTCATAAAACCTACAGCGCATTCAGTATAATGAGGAAACGTCTTGTTTGTCCTTTCAGGAAGCAGAATGAAACATTTCTTATCACAATCAGCAGGTGCTCTGTTCTAGTTTGTTGTTCTAGGTCAATGATCAAAATAAGAAGCTTATATTTATTTGGACAACTCTTTCTAGATGCTGAACATACCATGGTATATTATTTTCTGGCTCTTAATTAAACAAACTAATTGAATTCATTTTGTGAAAATGAATACTTTAGATGCTTTAGAGATAATGTTATTGTATCTTTTCTGTAGACTGTCAGCAATTAGACCATGAAGTAAATATACTACAGTGGTTGAAAAATAACATCTGGCATTATTTAAAACTCTAGGTTTGAAATAAGTAAACAGATCTCCATGTTCCCCAATTGGCATACCACTTTTGTAGTTAAATCAGTGTGTGTTGTTTTTGTCAGAGGATAGTTTTTTTTATATAATATTAATGGATTTAATTTAATCGTAATTGCTAAATATGGTGTATTTATTTATTTCATTTTCATTAAATCCCCAAGTCACACAAACTCAGAATGTCTAAACTCATATCTGCTTATCAACTGTATGTAAAATATGCCCTTGAAGTTCCAAAGGTGGAATCGTTTTCTCTGTTTAAACGTTCTATTCAACTTGGAACTTGGAACTCTCGGCCTTTCTGAGTTTATCATGCGAAATCTCGTTGGTGTTCCCATGAGATTACTGCGCAAGGTTAGCCATACTACTAATGTAAAGTATGGCTACCTTTCCATCGAAACATTGAAAAAATCAATAGAGAAAAACTCGAGACCGAAACATTTAAAAAATCGCATGGTAAATTTCACCCAAATTTCTCTCAAATTTAAATTTGAGTTCCACCCATAAATGACACCACAGGCTAATAGAACATCCACCTTCCCTACATATTTTCTCTTACTTATTAGTACATAAGTGAAAGCAATTATAATATGCCTGTTGTCCCACATACTTCTTACAAAATAAACTGTTTGTTATTTAGACATGCTTCTGTTGTTGTGCCTTTAAACAATGTTTTTAATAATGATTGGATTAAAGATTATTTTTCACATGCTCCCATTTAGATGTAAATTATAATGTTTTATTCTCCTTGTAGCATCATGATCCCCTCTTGGTTTACGCTTCCTCTTAATACTGCTTCTGCACTTTCTCAGTCAGTGATATTACAAAGAAGCAGGGAGCGAGGAGGACTGCAGCATTACAAAGAGAAGAAAAGAAGATCAGGCGAGGCAACTCTTTTGCTCTCACCGAGACGGGAATCCCTTTAATGCGCATGCTGATGTCCGCGTACAAGACAACAGCATGCGCATACTACTATTAGCGAAGTGAGCCGAACGGATCGAAGCTCACTTCGCTTCTTGATGAATTACCCATAGTCTCCTAAGGCAAACTTTTCAGTTTGTTGCAGTTATACTTGATTAACAATAGCATACTAAGTTTGGGGATTGTAGCAACTGTAATAGGAGGTGAGATTGGACTTTTATAAATGTAAAGTATAAAAAAGGGATTTTATTGATAAAGCAAAATAACTAAAGGTGTAGGTGATATTAATGAAATAATTGGAACGTGCCTGTGATTTAAGGAGCAGACATATTTGTGATATGCTGATTAAGGCACCTAATAAGCAATTTGTAAAAGACCCAAATGAAAAATAATCGTTTCAGGATTTAGAACTGCAAATAATGGAGTAGGCTGAATTTAGATTTCTTTCTGGTTTTATTGGGGGTTTTATGCTTTCAATGAGGGTCCCTATAAATTAATATAAATGCTAAAATATAAAATTATTTTACAAATTCTAACAACGCAGTACAGGAAAAACAAACACACAGAAAAGAATAAAATGAGCGAATGAAGCTAAAATGATGACGATGATGATGATGATATTCATTAAGTGGAAGTGAAGCCGAGGTTGCAGATTTTAGAAAGGCTACATTTTCTCAGATGGGTGAAGTTTATCAGAGTGGGAAGTATCTATGGGTACAGACACTATAGAACAAAGGTAAACATGCAGTATTAAGTGCACAGAGCACTGTACAAGTTATGTTAATAACAAGAAACAACAGGATGAAGCCACCACAGTAGGAGGAAGATAAATCAGTATCGAAAGTTAGTCTGAAGAGCCTATACAAATGTAAAATATGCTGAAGCACAAACAGAATCAAATAGCAAAAAAGGTACAAAGGATGAAAAACAATTCTTTAGCTTTATAACTACATGAAGAAAAAAACAAAAGATGGAAGAGAAAGACTTTAGATTGCAATCTGTGCTGAAACATGTCCATAATTAACATTACTGGTAGTGCACTTGCACATACAAAGTACAAGCTAAGTGATCTGAAACACCTGGAGAAAGGATGAAGTTCTTGGAATCTTATATTTACTGTAACAAACTGTAATATAAGGCTGATATATACAGGATGAATTACATGTATGTATTTGTTCATTTATATAGCATTACTATATTACGCAACGCTTTATAGGGGTTCGTCATTCACTTATAACATCCTGATATACATCCTTATCACCAACAACTGGAAAAAGTCCTAAGTAAATGTAGCTCAGGTGGATAAAAACTAAAGCTATTTGCTTCCTAAACTCCTTCTTGCGTAGGGATTGTTATGATTTTTAGAAATAAGTGGCTTGTATCATTATTAATCTGAGATCATCTTACACTGCTGATCTGAGGCAGCTTGGAATATTGTCAGACTAAGTCGTAAGCAATATTAACCAAATATAAACCATATAAGAGGTTTGTGTTAGTAGTGCTTAGCGTGTTTTAAAAACCTAATTGAAATTCAACATCAACTTGATAATTTATTGAAATTAAAGATGCTCTGGAAGACTTTTGGGTTGAAATGTGATCAAGAAAAGATGTGAGGCTGCTTACTGCTTGAAGGCCTTGGCTTAAAAATAAGAGCAGAAGCTGACTTTTTTAGGAAAACTGACAGTATCTTGATAGACAAGGCCATGTTTAGGGAGTGTCTGGATAGGCAGGGAAAGTTTTTCTTTATAGGCTGAACCCTCCAACTAAAAGAAATAGCATCTGAAACCACATACATAGATTTTCGATAGGCAGGGAGGAATTTAGATGGATATTCCATTAAAAATGAATTCCAAATTGAACTATGCTTTCTAGGATTGGTTTGGGACAGTTCAGAACAGGCAGGGCAAGCTTGCATTGTTTTGTTCTTGGTAACTCATTTGCATTTCATTTTTGAAAACCTCTAAATATTCAAAAGGTGATAAAAGACATTAAACTCCCTGTGTGTGTACAGTTAATTGTGCAAGGCTGAAGCCATTTGTCAGTTGTTGACAAATAATGACAAAAACATAATTACTGCTCTTAAATAATATATTATTTTTTCTTCAGCAAAGGGATTATGTACCCCAGAAGGTCCACTTTCTTTGGGCTTATTAGAATACTTTAAGAATATGTATTAGCTGAAGTTCTGTTTGGGAACAGGCAAGGGTCTGTTTATCCAATTTTTATTTTCCTTGTGTTAAAGGTCCATAAATTACTCTCATCCCCTTTTTCTATGTAGGGGGATGCTTACCTGATAAACCACATTATATCAGAGATAAAGAGCAAAATGTAATAAACTCAAAAAGGCCAGTTTTGTCTTTTCTGAGTTTACCCTTAGTAGATCTCTGCTGTTCAATCAGTAAAAATCGATCTATATATTTTGATCGATTTTTACCGATCAAAATTATACAGCTGAGTTTTTCAATTGGATTTTTCAATGGAAAGGTAGCCATACTTTACATTAGTAGTATCTATCCATTGAAAAATACAATAAAAAAACTTGATTGAAAGTATTGATCAGTAAAAATCTATCAATATTTACTGAACAAACAGCTGAAATGTACAGGGAATAAACTCGAATAGGAGAAATTGGCCTTTTTTATTTTATTAAAGTTCACCCAAAATGTTACTTTGAGTGGTTTTATTACAGAAAATGTTCTCCAAACAATACATTATGTTTTCTTAAGATTTAAGAAGGTGGTTTTAGGAAAGATTTTCTTAAATGGTTTTTGCTTGTCATAAATTTTTTTTGGAATATTTATGTGCATGAAACATGAAATTACTGTTCCTCCTAACGACACAGACATTGTTCTACCTACGTCCCCTTCTGAGTTTCTGAATTCCTTTTCTCCTGCTACCCAGTCTGAAGTTTCTCATCTTCTCTCTTCCTCTTGTCTCATTACATGCTTGATTGACCCTATGTCTTCTTCTTTAATTAAGTGCTGTGATTCTGTTCTTGTGCCTGCCCTAACAAACCTTTTCAACTTATCCCTGTCTTCTGGAACTTTTACTTCATCTTTTAAGCAGGCCTGTATTAAACCCCTCCTTAAAAAAGCTACACTGGACTTGACATGCCTCACTAACTACTGTTCTTTCTCTCTCTTGCCTCTGGCTTCTAAACTTCTAGAATGTCTTGTCTGCACCCACTTTACTAACTATCTGCATGCGCACCATCTCCTGGACCCCTGCAGTCTCGTTTCATGCCAGGGCACTCTACGGAGACTGCTCTGTGCAAACTTGCAAATGATCTCCCGGTTGCCAAAGCCAAGGGTCACTTTTCTGTTCTAATTCTCTTAGACCTATCCACTGCATTTGACACAGTCGATCACTCCCTTCTTACTCAAATTCTTCATGCGCTTGGGGTCTGTAATCAAGCTGCGTCTTGGCTGGCTTCCTATCTTTCTGATTGTTCCTTTTTTGTCTCCCATGCTAATGACTCCTCTTCTCTTGTCCTGCTTAGGGTGAGGGTGCCACAAGGCTCAGTCCTTGGACCACTCCTGTTGTTGAGGTATACTCTTTCCTTGGGTGATATCATCAATTAATTTGGTCTTCAGTATCACTTGTATGCAGATGATACTCAAATTTACCTATCTGCTCCTGTGCCAACACCTGAAACTCAGACCCAAATTTCTAGCTGTCTTCTGGCAAATCCTCATGGATGTCAGCTCAAATCAAATCTCGCTAAAATGGAATTGATTATCTTTCCACCCAAATCTGGCCCTGCTCCTATCTTTTTAATTCGAGTTGATTGTGCCATCATCAACCCTGTTACCTCTGTATGTTGTCTTAGGGTGATTTTTGATTCTGCTCTTTCCTTCTCTAATCACATCTCTTCCACTGCTAAAAACCTGTCTATTTTTTCTTTGCAACATTGCCAAGGTCCGCCTCTTTCTCTCTTGCTGAACTGCTAACACCCTCATACATGCTTTCGTCCTGTACTGCTTGGACTACAGTAATGTTCTTCTATAAGGCTTTCCGGCTTCCCACCTCTCCTCGCTCCAGTCTATTCTAAATTCTGCTTCCAGAATTGCCTCCCTCTCTCCCTGGAAGGGACAGCCTTTCTCCCAATCTCTCTCTCTGCTCATTTGCTCCCTGTAAGCAAATTAATCATTTACAGTGTTCTCATTGTGACATTTATGGCACTTCACTCTGTTGCCCCTCCGTACATTTCCTCTTTTGTATTCTCGTACATTCCTCATCATCAAATGCGCTCCTCCCAAAGCAGCCAGCTTTTCTTGCCGCAAACCAATACTGCCCTTTCTTATCTTAAATTATTTTCTCTCTGCTCGTCACGTCTAGAATTCTATACCCCTTTATTTTTGCCAGAAACATTCATTCTGCACTTTCAAAACCAAATTGAAATCCTACCTTTAAGAGCACTAGAACTGATATTTATAACCGATTTTTATGTATATACTGTATTTTATATGATACTTAGCCATTTATGCTTAATATTTATATTTATGGACTTATGTTTCAGCACATTGCCCCAGCTCTTATTACCCCTCTGTGTATGTAAGTCTTCCTCCCATTTAGACTGTAAGCTCTACGGGGAGGGATCTCCAACTTCTTGTGTTAACCACAACCTAGCACTTAAAGTGATATATACTTGTAATCTTATACTGCATCGTTTAATGCAATTTCCCATGTCTGTATTTTATTTTTATTACTGAATTTTACAGCGCTGCATATGTTTGTGGCGCTTTATAAATAAAATTATACATACATACACATACATACATGAGTGGGGGTATAACCAGTGAAGAAACTGTTATATAATTTATTTTCTAAAATTCATTTTTTACTGGATTTTCTTTTGTGATTGTAGCATTTTTGTATCCTACTTCATCCCTATTTTTTTTATGAAACAAGGAATATTGGTTAATTTTGGATAAAAGCTTGTTAGGGTTAATGTAGTAAAAAAGATAGCTATAGTTAAGGTTATAAGACTTGAATAATTAAAAATTTGCAAAACACATTAATGATGTAAACTGATTACCAATGTTTTGCATCCAGATTATCTGCAGTTGTTTAAACATTGGGAATTTAGGTTTGATAGTTACATACTCTCTATAGAAAATAAATGTATAGAAATCTAACACTCCCTCTAGGAATTGTTTTGATCTAGGCAGTATGTACCACTGCAGTATATTTCTATGTGATTTTCCCCTCACTAAATAGCCCTGGTCTCTCAATTAACTTCCTCAGCTCATGAGCAAAGAAATCTTTGTTTTTCCTCTCCAGGCATTATATACATCCTATGATACCTGACACCAGCTGGGGCGAAAGTTAATAAAATCCAAAATATCGATATCAAAAGATTTTTACCGATATTGCGATATCGGATGGTTTTTGCCGATGTCCTGATATTGGAAGTTTATCGATATCGTGATATCGGAATTCGATCTGAATTTTTAATCTGTTTATTTCTATGGAAAATCCATAATATCGCTGGAAAATTCAATATCGCGATATCAATATTGCCAGTATTGCGATATCGATATTTTCGATTTTATTCAATTTCGCCCCTCGGGGGTCTTCATCTTGAATCATTTAACATTTGCATATTAATTATTTACATGGCTGTATAAGGATTATTCAGTATAATAGAAAATTAATTTCTGTATCAAAATGAAAAACACTAAAAATGTCTTTATATTGTGTTACATTTTATATTAATTTCCCTAGGTTTAGCACTTGGTAAATAGGCTTTTATTTGAGGAATAAAGAGAGCTATTTGTTTTCAATTGTGCAACTGAAACATTTATAACATATATATGTGTGGCTACAAAGAACATTTTAAACGTGGTAAATTGTCTTAGCTACCCTCTCTGAACCTGGTAGGTCTTGTTTTTCCAGAACATAAACTTTAATGAAACAATTATCAGACCTTCTTGTAATGGTAAAAGCAAAGATCAATGAAAATTACATGGAAAAAAAGTCTATTCTTTATGTGCAGGAATGCAATTAACATATTTCAGAGGGCAGGTACTGCTAGGAATGGAAAATAGAATCAAATGCAATAACAAGAGCTAATCTGTAAAAAGTTGAAAGGTAAAATATGAATATAAGATTTGTATTTATTCGCCTGAAAATGATTTTTTTTTCCTGAAAATAATCTTTTACTTCTTTTTATAATAAACAATACTAGAGTTATAAAATATGATTACCATACCATGGCAGAAATCTTTGATCCTAAGACGATTAACTTTACACCTCATTACTAGAATGTATAATAATGTTGATCAGCAATGTGATTTCCATGGTGAAATATGCTAAAGCGGATTTAAGATTAAGGGGGGAATTCACCATTGAGCGAAGTGAACTCCGAATCCTTCGGCTCACTTTGCACATGGTGTTATGCACTCACTGATGTCCTGCATGCGGACATCTTCGAGCGCTTTAAAGGGATTCCAGTCTCGGCGAGAACAAAAGAGTTGCATGCTTCTGTTCCTTCCGAACCCTGTGTCACAGCTTTCTAAATCTCAAGGAAGTTAACACAATATACCTACAACATGAAAAGGGTTACTGTTTACCTGTTTTAGAGGAGCATTTCAGAGACATATGTCTTTAGTTTTGAGCAAAACTGTGCCCTTACCCTGCTAATTGAACCTTCACACTCTGCTCTTACTGGTGCAATGTGCAATTAATGAAGATTTGCCACCAGGCTGGTCTAATTTAGCCATGAAACCTCCCACACTAAAATGACAGGTGTTTCATTTTCATT
This sequence comes from Pipa parva, assembly GCA_019650415.1. Classification (NCBI taxonomy): domain Eukaryota; kingdom Metazoa; phylum Chordata; class Amphibia; order Anura; family Pipidae; genus Pipa; species Pipa parva. Next base: position 8,947 of record WMED01007759.1, on the reverse strand, counting down.
GTCTAACCCCTGTAGATAGATTAGATAGACATGGATATAGAGAGAGATAGGCAGATACAGATAGATAGATACTTATAAACAAAACTGTAAACAGGATACTTCCCTGCCTGAACTTCTTAAAAGAAGCCTTTCATCATTCTTAATGGTGAATTATATGTTGTTTTAGTCTGACAGACTTTCTGTAAAGAAACACAGGTCGTGGGGATTCTACTGCTGAATCTATCACGATATTCAGGGGATTTCTGCAGCTGACTTCATGAGCTAAATCCACAATAATCCTTTTAGCATCGCTGTCATTTCTTGGATAAAGGAAGAGTAAATACTTATATGAAATACCTTTGGCTGTTCTTCCAAACAAACCAGTAGTGCTATTTAAGCATGACTCCTTGCTGTAGAAGCTCTTTTTGATATAAGAAATGTATGTCATTAGAAGAGAAAAACTGGAGCTTGCTTACATACACAGTTCAGCTTAAAAAACAACCAAATATCGATATTATATACATTATTAGCCAAATGACCCCAGTACAGTGGTACCTTGAGATACGAACAGCTTGGCATACGAATTTCTTGAGATATGAGTTGCGATTCGGACCGTTTTCCTGTTTGAGATACGAGCTGAAATGAGCTGAAATTTGAGATACGAACTGTTTTGGCCGGAAAGGATTCATTTCATATCTATTATTTGAGAAAGGGATAATTGGTTTGAGATACGAACTATCTTGAGTTACAATCTCGGTCACGGAACGAATTAAATTCGTATCTCAAGGAACCACTGTATTCCGGTACAGTATTTGGTTTTTATGCAGTTCTAGGGATGCTTATTAGTATGTTTATTTGTGCTGGTCAAAAATGCAACAAATGGATTATTATTTTCAAAACCCTGGAAAGTAAAAAAATATCAAATAGAATAAAAACAAGAACAGAAGGGGAATCTTAAAAGAAACATCATGAAAGCAACCAAGGCCGAGATTATTTATTTTTTTGCTATCAGTAGATTTTGGATGAATGCGTTCTGTTATGAGGACTTGGTAAAATCATTATATCAACTGATACATTGTAAATCTCACAGCAAAAGTAATTTTTAAGAACTTGCATAATCTTTTACAAATATAATGACTGTAAAAAAAAAGTAATTTATCAAACTCGCGCCAGAAATAACTAAGCCTATTGGTGGCCTTGTAGTAAATAATTATAATTCTCAAGAAAAGTAGGAGTGATTTCTTCAGAAAGTGCCTTTTAAAATTCATTGGGGTATCCATCTAGTTGCGGAGTTTTTGCATGATGCAATGATTTAATTGAGTTATTCTTTAGTAATGGGAGCATTAAATGTGCTAGATTGTCTGTTGTGACTTGTGGTAGGAGAAGTGAATTCCAAAATTGTTGGTTTAAAGGGAAATTTAGGTGGGGGAGGAGTAAAGCTCTGTGTAATATTGTTGAAGGATTGGTGCTATTCTCATTACTGATTGTGTCCTTTTGTTTGATTTGGGATCTTTCATTGTGAGTATGTTAGATTTTGGTTGGGACTGCTGGGGAAGGTTTGCCAAGATTTACTGGAGCGGTTCCCAAATCTATGAAGAAGAGTTTTACATTTATTTGATTGTGGTTTGAGTGTTCTAAGATCATCTAATTGTGTTTTAGCCTTTTTTTGTTTTATTTTCAGCTGTTAAGGGCATTTGGGGAGTTTTTGAAGTTTAAATACAGTTTATTGGTGGTCTGAGATAGTTGTAGGCATTTTTGATGTGCTTGTTTTTTGAGGAGTGTTTGTTTGCAGGTAATTTGTCTTCACAGGGAAGCTTTTGCCATCTCCCATTATATCAGGGGTAAGCTTTCAGCCTTTGACTACATTGATAGATTAGTCATTGTGTCATTGTGTCCACTTAGATTGTAAGCTCCTTGGGGCAGGGACCTCCAACCTCTTGTGTCATTCACAACATAGCACTTAATTTGATGTATCCTTGTAATATTTTACTTGTATTGTTTAATGCACTTTTCCCTAGTTTGTATTGTACTTGTATCGCTGAATTGTACAGCGCTGCATAAATTTGTGGCACTTTATAAATAAAATTATACATACATACATAATATGTGTTAGTAAAGGTTCCCTTTTCGCAAACAAAGTTGGTACAGACCATGTTCAAAAGCTCCTATGTGTAGGAGTGAGCTCCAAGGTTATACTAAAGTTACACTAATGTTAGCATGGTCAGAGATCAAGATTGGAGCAATTTTGGTTTGGAAAATTTTTGATAAGAGGGACGGGGATAGGAAGAAGTAGACTATTCTGGTGAGTGTGTGGTGTGCATCTGAGTAACAGGTATAGTCTCTTTCCACCAGCTTAAAAGTTCTCCATAGATCTATCAGGTTTTGTGATTGTTTGAAATAAGTAATTGTGTTGGTGATATTTTTATGTTTGTGTCATTGAGTAGGTGAGAAATAGGTAGCTTGATCAATGGTTCTGATTTGTATGGCATTGAAGTCTTCTCCTAATATCTTTTGAACATGAGAAAATGGAATTATAAGATTGTTTAACTTATCAAAGAAGAATTTATCGAATTCTGTAAGTGCATATACTGTATATTTAAAAGCATTAATTTGGTTTGTTGGATTGTAAGACAGAGAAGCAAGTATCTCCCCTCAATCTTTCTGTGAATGATAAGGTTAAGGTTCTTGTGAAATAATATAGCTAATCCATGCTATGGATGGAGCAATGTGTGCCTGCCCCATCCATTTTGCTATTAGTCTGGGTTGGTCTACCATTATGTCACGTTTTGGTTGCTTGTGTTGTCTTTGGAGAATAGTCATCTAAATTACAACAAATGTTTTTTACATTCATCTTAATTCTTGACAGTTGCCATTTGTTTGCCTTTGGTTGCCATATTTTCTAAGCCTTTTGAGTAAAATGTCACCTTATGCCAAACAGGAACCCTTTTTTAAGCCCCCAATTAGCGACTTTCATTTGGCAAAATCAAATCCTTGTATCCATGCCAGTACACCTTGGCCAATTTGAATTTTGACTCAATGATACATTTTGAAACTTTTGTTGCATTCTCAGATGAATAGACACAAAAGTTGCTTTAATATGCAGTTTGCGGAATGTTGCAAATTAAACATGTACTTGCCACATTGCAGCAAACAGTGATCTTTCATGAATACATAACGTTGGAAAAGTAGCAAAGTGACAAATCTACTAGATAATTCACTCTTTGTTGAATATGCCCCTAAGCATTGTTATTTATTGTTATTGTGACTTAAAAACACGGTATGCATTTCTAAATGCGGCAGCTGGAAGAAAGCATCTCAGGTAACATATTTGTATTTACTTTAAATGATTGTTTAGGACAAATTCAGAATTAAGGTTGATGTCCCTTATACATAACATTAGCATTAGTAAATAGCCACCAGACTTTCATTATATTTAGCTCATGATTAATCTTCAAAGTCATATAAATGGGCTACATTTAAAAACAAAACAAAAAAATTGAGCACAGAACGTTAAATAATTCCTTTCTTTGGAAGACATTTTCCGCATGGTACAATGATATAATGTCTTGCAGTCATTCCAATCTAATATGCTGTGTAGCCTTATGCAATTTCAAATGCTAGAATGTCAAACAACAGCTCAATAAAATATTGCTGTATAGAGTGTCATTTAAAATGTACATCTTGGAAAACAAAGCAAAAAGTAATCCTTCACAGAGAAAGTACAAGCAAATGGATCATGACATGACATTATGATGAAAGGCATGATGAGGCATCTATTTTACTGCAGTGCCATATTGTGCTCTGTTTATTCAAGCAACCCAGTGGAGATGTTAATTGCCATGCAGCTGTAGAACAACACACAATGAGTTGCATTACCTTTTACTGTATTTATATAAAGGCCTCATTCACACTAGTAACTTTGTAGTTAAGATTCTTTGAGTCCATGAATTATTTTGTTCTAGTATTTTTCCATTTATTTCACACATTCTTATTTCCGCAGATTATACCTTCCCATAAGAGGTCTGTTATTGCTGTCTGTGAACATACACTCTGATAGAGTCCTCTGTTCAAGAAACTATGATTTCTAGTATTTTCAGAAAGGAGAACACTGGGTATTCTACATTAGAAACCACCCCATAATTTAAATAAATATTAATAACTACCAACTGACTCAGTTAATTCATCAACAGGGGCATTGTATTTGTATTTATTCATTTATATAGCGTTTAAAAGTGTCTAGTAACTTATAGCAACCAATCAGTAGTCTGCATTCTCTGGTAGCTGCAACGCACAGTATATGGTTGGGAGGTTCAGTTTTCTGAATGGGAGATATTCCTGGACATTTCCAGAAGTACCTCATTGCTTACCAGTCAGTGAAGAGAATGGAGATACTGGAATAAACTTCTAAGCATTTAATATTAACAACAGCAGGAGTATATGGATTTTTAACTGAAAATCCATGCATTTAATATTGTATTAGTACTTCTAACTTTAGATGCTTGAAACACTAGTTAAATGGTGCCACGTAATGCAGTGCTGGATTTTTGTGAGGTAAACTGATGATATTCCCAGAATACTTACTGTTTTTTTATTCCCATTTCATTGAGGTCCAGTGCAGCTTCAGAGGAGGAAACAGGTTAAAACAGACAAGTAAAGACCAATTAAATGTTATTGTATTTTTCAATTGTGCGATGCTAATTTTTTTGCTACTGTGTTTAAAAATGGGGGTTAGGTCTCATTTAATAGCTTGCAAACAGTGTTGCCAAATCTGTAAAATTCAAATGATTTAATGACTGAATACACCGGCTTATTTGTTGTAATGCATTATTTGTGCTTCCGACAAAGGAGATTTATATTACAAAGTTGTAGCTAGATAAATATTATATGAAGCGGAGTTTCATTATTTTCATTTCTATTGTTCCTTATTAGGTTTGGCAAAACTGTTGTTGTTGTTATTGTAAAAATGACATCAATTTTAGATTCTGATTTTATTTTTTATTGTTTTTGTGCTTTTCTTTTTTGTTGGTTGCAAGCAACTTTTTATTAATTAGGCTTTATGGGGCACAATAGATATATTGTCACAGCAGGTTTTTTTTAGTTAACAGATAAGAAAAGAAACACAGATAAACCAATATAAATGTTAAATACATAACATTTTGGAAGTACTCTTTAGGAATAATATAGCCATGCCATTGCATTTTTTTGTATATTCTTGATGTTTGAGAATAAAGAGAAATTTGGGAACTATTTATAAAAGTTTAATACGTTTTTCTGTAAATTAGCAAACATAATTTTCTCAATCTGGCTATATTTATTTTAAACATTATATAGGGGCTTATTCATTAAATTCAATTTCAAAGTGAATTTGCGTCACTTTGGGTTTCATTGCTCCAACAGACCTGAATTCATAGCAAATTTGATTTTATCAGAATGAAGCAACCAAAAGTGGCATGAGTTCACTCTGACCATCGAATTCACATTCGATGAATAAGCTCCTTAAAGGACCAGCAATACCAACAAAATAAAAAATCTTATTTGGATTGGCATGGCAGTTATTCAAATACAACACTTATAAAAATGTTAGCTTTTAAGTTAAATTCATGAATTTAATTGATTTCTGCCAGTTCTTATCTTTACTGATAGCAGCCATGTTGGGAAAGGACCCCTCCCAGCTCCACTGTTTTCTAGGGTGTTTTACATAAAGCATGTACTGGAATTGTATCGTAAAGTGATTAGTAAAGCTAAATAGCAAAATAACTTGCTATTTAGCTTTACACAATTTAGAACTTTTAGATGCCCAGATTAAATATAGAGTAATTATAAATGAATTTGAGGCAGTTTAAATTTTTGGTGTTACTGTAAAATCACTAAACGGCAGATTCCCTTGGTGAAGAAGTGACCAGCGTCTTCAGTTCAGTCAGTTGAATAATAGTGAATGTGAAATGATGCAAATTTAGTCGAGTGACAATGAGGGTTGTTGATCAAAGTGAGAATTCAACTGTCCAAGTGAATTCTCATCACTCTGGGTGGCTGCTCACTGATTACTAAGGATTACTACTCCTTATTGAGTAAACAGTATACAATACAAGGGCAGTGTGGTAATCTAGCTTGTAAGATAGATTGAAGTGAATGATGAATATCTGTAAAGCGCTGCATAAAATATTAGTGCTATATAAGAAGAAATAATAATAAAAACAGAGAATACCCATAGCAAATTTGTGATCACGTCAGTCACATCATTTCACTGACTAGTGAAGTCACAACCGTGTCAGTAGTAGTGTGAATTCTCCATATCATAGTGTTTGCTGAATACCCGAATATGGGAAAGTGACAAATTCACTGACAATTTGGACTTTAGTCAATAACCCTCATTGTCTTTACAATCTCACTTTAACTGTAGCAAGTGAATATTCCAAGTTCATGTTGCTACTTCAATGCTACATTTCTTTGTCATTTGAGCGTACAGTCACCATATGCCACACCTGATCTAGGGAAGTCAAACTGGTGAATTCAGAGCAGTACACCTGGCTTAATTCACCACTTCAATGCATTCTGATACTTGGTAAATAGGTGAAATTTCAGTGCACGTGTTCACAAAGTTTTGTGAACAGCTACACTAGACCATTACTGTCATAAAGTGTCAAACTGGAATTCTCCACATGTCAGAGGTTGATAAATAAGCAAATTTGGAGATGCAAATTCGGACCATTACCAGACTTTTTAGACTTTAATGAATGAGCCCTTTAATAGTCCAACACAGTCATATATTTGGCGCAGAGTTTTTTTTTATTAATGAAAAGTTTTGCAACTTGAATTTTCTATAAACTTTGGAAGAAAATTTTGAAAACACCTTAAAAGTTTTATGTATGTTCAGTGCAGTTGTTGTCTAGTGTATGTAGCCCATTACCACAAGCAAACATAAGAACATGGAAATCCACCTGATACAATGATTTGTTTCATGCATGTCCAATGCAGTATTGCAGTAGGTAAATGGAACTGTTCCTTATATGGACACATGACTATACTTTTACATAGGGCCTGTGCTTTATCCCTGCAGCTGATATTACAGTAGTGACACCATATATATACTCTTACACCTGGGTATATCAGAGATGTGATGTAATTATGTATTTTTTTTAGAGGGTCACACAAAGATTTTTGCTGCATGAATTACTAAATAAGAAACCCAAATTTAATATTTGAAAAGTAGAAAGACAACATGAAATTCTTTGCCGGTAAAGCTTAAATATGATTCATAATGATTAATGTATTAATAAAAATGTACTGCTTTTTTATGTCCTTACAACAAAAAAGTATTCAAATGTAACATCATTTGATTTGTGCACATGTTCTAAGACTGAAGGACAAGCATTTCAATACATAATGTTCCAGGGCTTTCATTGAGGGTGGCACTGACATATTATAAAGTTAGATCAGTCTGGTATATTTGACCTTGTTGGCTGTTCTGCCACTGAAAAAAATACATCACAATACAAGATAAAATATACAGTTTACTGTACAGTGATAGGCTGTAAAAATATTGATACAGACAATGCAATATACAGTATATATTTCGAGGAGCACTGTACCGACTTTTCTGTGGGCTACAGGCTCTTCAGTAGGGTTGAGCTTCACCTAAATGGGGAGGGTGCTGCTTTATTGGGGGGAAATGATGGCTACAAGGGAGGAGGAGTGTTAAAAATAGGGATGGGGTAGAGAAACCACACATGTACAGGGCAAGATAGTGTAGATAGGGAACAGGGAATAATTAATGAAACTGGGGGTTGAAAGGAGGGAGGGGTTAGATTAGTTGATAAGAGTAGGGTTAAATTTAATGTAGGAAATTGGATATTTCATTTCCTAAAAAGTGTTCAAGTATAAGAGTATTATGCATTATGTATTATGCAATGTGTTCTATAGAGAGAATGTGATAAGGTCATGTAGTGACTTCTTTCTAGTGGAGTACATAATTATTGTATTCAGAAAATATGTGTTTATGAATATGTTAATCTGGGTATAAGCTGCTGTTTAAAAAGTAGGTGGGTCTTGTTTAAAAAAGTAAATGGGTCTTTCACTTTGGTCTCCTGAGTATCCACCAGAAGGGTAGCAAGTGCCTGTCAGCTAAGAGAGTTAGTAGAGCCATAGTAAAGATAATTTCAGAAGTGATAGCTCTCACTACAGAAGGTCAGCTTCCCCTAAAAGGAGTGCAGTGGGCTTGGTGGTTAAGGTGTCTTGGATAGAAGGTCAGGCACCTAGAGCAGGGTCTCAGTGGCAGAGCTTAATGTACCACATAAAATGCTGGCACATAAAATGAGGATGCTTGGACTGGGGGAAAATATGTGTAATTGGGTTAGTAACTGGCTCAGTGATAGAAAACAAAGGGTGGTTATTATTGGCACATACTCACATTGGGTTACTGTTAATAGTGGGGTACCCTCTGTTGTGGGCCTTCTTCTCTTCAATATATTTATAAATGACCTTGTTGGGGGAGTGCATAGTAAAATCTCAATTTTTGCAGATGATACGAAACTATGTTAAGTAGTTAATACAAAGGAGCATAGTATTTTATTACAGATGGATCCAGATACATTGCAGGCTTGGACAGAAAAGTGGCAAATGAAGTATAAAACTGATGAATGTAAGGTTATGCATTCTAAATGGGAAAACTATGGGAAAAACAGACATGGAAAAGGATTTGGGAATTTTAGATTACAACAAACTTAACTGTAGCAACCAGTGCCAAGCAGCAGCTGCCAAAGCAAATAGCATCATTGGGTACATCAAAATGGGCATAGATGCACATGATGAGACCATAAATATACCACTTTACAAAGCACTAGTCAGACAATACCTGGAATACTGTGTGCAGTTTTGGGCACCAGCGTACACCAGAAAGGTATAGTTGAACTTGCAATGGTCCTTAGAAGGAATGGGTGGATGCGCAGATGTGCTTAAAAATAAGGAAAAA
>WMED01007758.1:0-10230 GCA_019650415.1 Pipa parva | reverse complement strand
CCCCCCCCCCCCCCCCCCCGGGTTAATTTCCCATAGTTTGAATTCTCAACCTCTCAGGGCTATTTCCCATATAATTAGAAAATTAGCTAAACCCCCCATTGACACTACAATGGGCCAAGTCACCCATATCTACCTATACTGTTATAACTGGAGGAACTCTGGTTAAGATTAGGAACAATTTAGACTATTATATTTATAACTATTATGAATTTTTAACAAAATACAAACTCTAAACCCTTTATCCACACACACACTTGGCATAAACTGTAGGATAATAAAGTTAGTAACAGTGATGTAATATTTTAACCTGTTAAAACTATCCTGAAGTAACTTTATATATACTTATTATCAGTTGTTTATAAAATGCCAGCCTATTAAGCTTGACAACATTATACAGCTTAAACATTCATTAGACTATAGCAGTAAAAAATCGAATACATTGCCACAAAGTACTGATTAAATAGCATACTCTACTAGCATACTTGTAGTCTCATTTGACAGGCTATTTTAATAGACAGATTTGTACACTAAATTTCTGTTTTATGTGTCTGTTTTCGTATATGTTGTGTTTATCCTACAAAATATGTAAATCATTTCTCTCAGTCAAATAGAAGAAAAAGATAGGACCAGTTAACTAAAATAATGCTTAGATAAATCTTAGAAGGGCAAAGAAAGAGGAAGTATTGTGGAGTGTACTGCTGTTTGCTCTAATGAATAACTAAAGGGAAAAATGTATTAGGAAGGAGTAACTTGCAACAAATTAGGCAGCACATCTTGTTTTTCCTATGTTCTTTTTATGTCTTTATTATGCATAAGCATTTTTGGTATTAATTGTTTAGGAACTAATACTGATTTTGTCTATGAGGCCCCAGGCTTATACTGAACAATGAGAAGGATACAAGATAATTTTGAAAAAGGAGGCACAATCCAAGCTGTTATCTGATAAAGGCAACATTCACACCACAGTTAGAGTTTTAATAAGTCAACCGAAGGGACTCAAAAACTAAAAATGATTGAGGTTGATGGGAGTTCTATTTATACTGTACTAAGAACGCTCAACCATGCTGCTGAAATACCATAACATTTAAGAACCTGAACATTTATATCATGCTAAACATTCACTGGTCATTTCTTTGATCTTGATAAGCATATATAGATTTTGGAGAAGGCACCAACACAAGGTATATGATACATTGTTTATCTTAGGGGGTAATTCAGCAAGATGCGAACTCACCTTGTGATGCTTCGATTCACCTGGTAAAAATGGTTACACGCTGGCTTCTCTTCTATATACGCACATCAGTACATGCTTTAAAGGTATTCCAGTCTCCTCGCAACCACTCGAGTCACCTCGCGAGACTGGAATACCTTTAAAGCGTGCGCTGATGTGCGCGTGTGGGAGAGAAGCCAGCGTGTAACCATTTTTATGAGGTGAATTGAAGCATCGCAAGGTGAGTTCGCAACTTGCTGAATTATAGTGTTAACACCAAATCTGTGCCTTGAAATGTAATTAGTTCCTTTATATAAAGACCATAATTAAAAAAAACAAAAACCATTTTGGAATATTGCATGTAGTACACTTAAAGGATAATAAAATCTGAGTTGCATTACTAATGTAACCCTAGAAAAACATTGTAATAAAAGATGGTTTTCTAGCTTTTGATGATGCCTTTTAATAAAGTACAATACATTATCCTAATAAAATGGATCAGTGACTCAGGGTTCAGTATTCATATCAATATTTCCTACACTATTGGCATCTGGGCCTTTCATGGACCATCTGAGACTTGTATAGTTTATGTAAAAAAGCAGCTCTTGTTTTGTTTATGGGCAATATTACTTGGCAGTTATAACATAAAAATGCTGTAAGGTTCTTAAAATGAAGTCCCCATTCTCTAATTGGTAAGGTGGTTTAGCCTGTAGGTGAAAAAAACATATTTACATAATTTTGTTTCTGAACATTAAATGACATCAAAACAGTTTTAGGAATAAATATTATCTCATATAAACAGATGGTTGTTGTGAAAAATAAAGATTCAGTATGTAAGAGATTCACGTTAAAAATGAAAGCATCAGTACAACAGCTGGGACAAAATCATCAAAAAGACTATTTTCAGTCTTGTTTGAATTTCAGAATTTTCATCTTTTTCATCATTAGTACTGAGTTTACTTTTAGATGAGGTATAAAATCATATGGCACAGTATGTATGTTTTAACATGTTTATAGCAGGGGTTAAACCAGAGCTGGGCCTCGGGCAATACAGCATGCCTATATTGCTAGGGGAGGAGCTGTCCCGATGGGGGCTCCCTCCCTTCCCCAGCCCCAGGTCTCCTCTGCTGTTGGGCTAATAGTGCTACCCTAGATTGTCACTTCCTGTGAATGGTTCTGCTCACAGGAAGTTACAGTCAGCAGGAGGGAGTGCAGGGGACATAGTGCTGTACCATATCCTGGTTTGGGAAAGGGGAGGAGTGCCCTTCCTTTAATAGATAAAAAATATTGATGGGACAAGGTTTCATGGTCCTAGGGCGCCATGATACCTTGTCCTGTCCCTCGGGTAAACTATGATAATTTAAAAAATTTTCTTTTACATATTTGTTTAATGGAAATATTAAATATGCAATATATCTAGTTTGATAAATAGGAGGATATTCATGAAAGGATAAACAGTTGTGTAACAGCCTGATTTGCCTCCATTTAACACCTATCCAACTTCACATATTCATTAGACTATGTTATCTTTGCCATGTGATGAATTCATGACCAATTTGACACTTAAGGACAGTTGTGTATTTATGTATCTGTGCATGTGCACAAATGTGAAATTCAGCTATTTATCAATTGACAGTGTGCCAAAGTGGGGAATCACCAAGGTGCTCAGCTACTTTATAGATAAAGGATAGAAGTTCAAAATTGTCTCCAGGGGTGTAACTATAGGGGATGGAGCAAGACCCAGTGCCCCTAGTTAGACCACTGATTGTCTCATTACCAATATCTATTCAAAATTATCATTTGACTCTTCCTTGTAGATGCCTTGCCTTGGCTATTATCATGGCTTATTTTCCCCAACTCTGATTTTGTTTTGCCAAGATAAATTTCCGAGTGCAGCAATGAAAATATAAAACCCTTAAAATCTGCAATTAATAGTCCCAAGTATTTCACATACTGCAGTAAGCCATAGGAAATACCTTTCCTATAATACATTGTGATAAAGCTTATAGCATTGCTACAGTATGTGAGGATAATGCTGAAAGTAAACAGCAATAAGAAATAATCATACAATCTCTGAGAACTGAAAGCGAACACATTTCTTGACAGCATTCTTTCTGCACACTGAGATTTGTGTGTTAGTGTATATCTTTTTCTGCCTTGGGCAATGGTTGAAGATATGCAGCCAGTCCCTTCCAATTTAGACTTGCTGGTTTTGTATAAAAGACAGTTTTTTTTTTCCGTCAGACCGCTGTTTTATCTTGATCAAAAGAGGTTATGAGAAACTACTGCAAATTTTTATTTAATTGTGTATGTTCTGATGATAGCATAATTCTCATTAATTCTTAGGCTATTCAGCAACTTCTGAAAAAGCCATGATTTGGAGATTTCTGATTCTTGTAAAAGATAACATTGTATGAGATTGCTACAAATCATGGGGGAAATGTATCCTGCAGTTTTATTATTAATTGAAATTATTAATGTTACCGCAAGTGTGTAGATAAGAAAGTAAATACACAGAATATTACATCAGATACAGAAGTGAATTGTTAACATATTTACTCTAATGACCTTTACCTTGTTAAAACAGATGTTTCTTATTATTATTCATGTGATAACATTTAGGAACATAATGGTGTCAATTTGTTTTGATGATAGTTCCCCCTCAAAAAGAGATAAACACTGAAATGTTGTACTTTTTAAAATAATGTAGTATTTTACTTAACTTAAAATCTGTGATTTTATAAAGTTCCCGGCACCCAAGAAATGTCACTCTTTATCCTTAAAGTGTAAGTAAAGTTACTGACCAAACTATACATATATATTATATTTGTAATGTATAAAGATAAAACTTAAACATTTAAAAGTAAAAACAACTTTTTTTTTTTTTTTAGTTCTCACCTCTTAACCATGCTGCATTTATCCTAGCTAACTAACTTTCTCTTCCTGGATAGTGCCCAGAAGCCCCCCCTCCCCCTAATGAGGTCACACAATGACTCATTCTGTTAGTGCAGCCTTAGTAATCTGATACTTTCCTTTCACTGCAGCATTGAATTCCGACTAGGAAGGAGTCTGTTTTTAAGACAGAGAAGGAGAGGGGGGTGTACTTCTCCACTACAGGAAGGAGGATTATTTTACACAGGGATTACAAGTGCTGCAGAGTGAAAAGGTGAGAGAGGATTTTACTAATCGTTTTTTCACTTTACAATACTTTAATGGGGCAATCTTTATAAAAAGGGTTTACTTACACTTAAAGGCCAGGATCACACTGGCGTATGGTACGTGTCATTTTTTTTTTTTTAAGTGTATCTCAAAAAACAACAAACATACAGCATTGCAAAAAAACATTGAAAGTAATGACTGTTGCATGTACAATGTCACACTAGCGTTTCATAGAGTGGAACATGTGCCCAGATGCTTCATGTTGTGTTTTTTCAAGCATATGGAGCGCAACATGAACAATGCAACAGGATTAGTAGCAATAGAAATTGACTTAGAGCGGTCACACATGGGACAAAAACAGTGCGTAAGTGCTATATTTTATATGGAAAACGTGTCCTGAAAATACGCCAGTGAAATGCGATGGTGCGTTTTTTGTGAAGCACTTTTTTTAAAAAAATGATGTGCACCTATACGCCAGTGTGACCCTGGTCTAAAGAACCAGTAACACCAGAAAAATATTGCTATTTAAACATGGCAGTCATTCCTATGCAATATTTGTAAAAATGTCCCCCTGGAAGTTAAAGTGCACGTGTTACCTCAAAACTCTAATGCTAATTTAGGTTTTACTAATGAAATAAACGTTTTTAAAAATGTACCTTTATACAGCATTTCTCTGTTATCTTCCCTGTCAGCCTGACTTTTCTCTCCTGAGTTGGCTGGGCGTGGCTAAATGATTGACATTATACCTCCTCCAATGAGATCCCTTAAATCACGATCTAGCAGGGACTTTGATACATGAATTCTCACTTTGATGAATAAGCCCCCAGGAGCTTTCAGGGGTATCTGCATTCCCAAAATATAACTACATAGTGACAGTACCTATCCATTCTCTAGTAATGTTTATGTATAGATCATTTCTATTTCTTGGAATTTCCTTCTAGAAATACAATGTCCTGTATATATACAGCATAATGATGATATTTTAAATTTTTTAGTACTGCAAGAATAAGGGGATGCATAGTTTCCTAAACATATATAAACAGCACTGAACTGTTTTTGTGACCAATGAAATGCAATTTTTGTAAAGCGACTGCTAGTAAAAGTACTATTTTCTGCCCTAGCATTGGTCAGTTGTCTTACCAGGCTATGACAATGAAAATACATTTTTATAGCTTCTCTGTAATATGCAAAATATCCCTTATGAAAGCACAACAATAGTAATAATGGTTTTAAGAAATTAATTCCATGTATTATTATTTCTGTTAATCACCTTTATGAAACAGTATACATTGTTTTAAAGCACTGATATAAACTGTCTCTTTAAAATACCTATAACTCTAGGGTAACCAGTACCATATTAGCATTGGGGGATGATGCACTTTTATAGCTTATTAAGGTGCCATGATCTCTACCCAGCTGCATTTCTTTGCATGAAAAACAAGTGTGATGTTAATTTTGATGGCAATCATCTCAGAGGTGAGAGAGAAGAACTTAGATAAATATGGGTACTTCACATCCTACCAAGGAGTATTATAAATGTCAATTCCTGGGTATATCTATGGCTGGCAGTAAACATATAGGTATAGATGGGTTCTTTAGGTGAGGCCCTCTGCATGTCATCCTGGATCCCATGTTGCTACATGCCACTGTATGGGATGTAAGCACTGTCCTCATTATGGAAACTGAGCAAATGGGCAATAAACTGTCAGACCAGACCTTACATAACACAAGTCATAAATAATAAACACAAAGAAACATGCTGATGTGCAATGTTACTGTATGTAGCCATGCTACTTTTATTTAGTCACCAATTACTTTCAAAGATATTTACAATGCAAAATATCGCTAATGTTTACACAAGAGATCATTGTGTGAAACCACAAGCCGAGCTCTAGCAGAATTCTAAAGTTATACTACTGCTGCTGCACTTGCTTAGCTCACTGAAATTCAACAGGACCAGGATGTGAAGAGGATATCAGCCTGCAGGGAGAAGATATGAAGAAATGAAGATTGGTGCTTCGGCAGGAGGCACAATGGTAAATATTTCAGCCCCCTTCAGAATCACCCCCTGGGGTTCTCCTTTAAAAGAAAAATAATGTATGGATGTTGACAAAAGTGAAGAGGCTGCCATTTTAATTTTGATTCAAAAATAATTACTTTCTAAAACATGACTTTTGTCTCTGCATCTCATATAATACTGGTTATTTATAGCTAAATAGTACTGCAAGTAACCGCTGCAAGCACTGCAGTAACACACTGCTTATCTATTTTTTCATTTTCTAAAGAGGCCACCAAAATTTCAATCTAGTTTTCAAAACTCAGCAAAATACACTTATTGTTGTGGCCCTTGAAAAACATCTTTCTCATGATTGTTATGCTATGCCCGCTGGTAACTATGGTATTAAGTTCTATAAAATAATAATAATAATTTATCTGTCTTATATCTGTCTTAGTCTTCCCACGTAACCTACCTGGGACATCTTGGAAAAAAAGTGGATAAAATAAAGCTGCACAGTTCATGGTGTACTGATCAAAATTTAATATTAAATTAGTACCTCCTTCATAAATACATTATACAACAAACCTCATACAATTAGCTACATAGAGATGATCAGAATTGAGTTCAATTATAGGAGAAAAATATTTTCTTTCTCTGTTTTAAAAGTATTTGTTTTCATTTTTTTCATTTATCCCACACATCCGATTAACGATGTTATGGTCAGTGAATGAATCTGAAAATTCCATTCAATTTGACGGCGCACTCAAAACAACTGAATGGATTTCCAATTATATATTCTCCTGTCTTGTCCATATTTGAATTTTCATTTAGATAATCTTACAGTCTTCCTTGTTGAAAGAAAGTTTGCGTTCGGATGGGTTGAGAAAAAAAACTGAACAGTATCTTCAGTGTTTTAAGATTTTCTAGCATGTTGCAGACGCTTGCTAATTGGAAGGTAGGTGTTGCCTCTGCAAAAGAAAATCCCATAAATTGGTTTACTTGGCATATCAAGTGCTGGTAAAATAAAAAAAAAAATGCTCATAGATTCATTTATTATTAAAACTTTTCTCTGACATACAGTCGTCTTTTCATGACTTTTCAAGGCAGTCTGCTAAAAATATACTACACAAATATTTTACAGAAATATAATGAAGAGTGTCAGAAATCTCTGGCACAAACCCAGCGGAGGTAGAAATGAAGATATTGCTCAAAGAGACATACTGTACATGTATAATGTGGAAATGGAAACATATCTCAAAGGAGCCCGTAACCTTGCTGAACAGAAACAAATGACTTGCCATGTAATACAACTTTCTTTAAGAGAAGTTCATCATCAGTCCTGCTTTGTATTCTGTTAAACAAGGAGACAAAACCACATCACTTTACGCAGCTGCTCTTCCTTTTTCGCTACTATTTTAAACGTTGGAACATTTCTGTAGCCAAGCTTTACAATGATTTTCTTCGCATGCTTCAAATTTTTCCTGTTGAAAAGAGAAACCAGCAGTTCCTCCTATATTTTATGGTAGCATAGGATTCCCTCCAAGCCTATTGAATGCTAACAGATAAACTATTTTTTTATTAACTGTAGTATACATTTATCCACACCTGAACTCCTCTAAATACAGTGATTCTTCTAGGACAATTGTAGAATTAGCTCATTAATTTCTGGAGGTCTACAGAAAAATTATAAAATTTCCCACTGACTGAATACAATACATCCCCTTCACTACCAAATGACAGACCTTTTTCTCCAATAGTAAGGTGGGACAGTTCAGGACACATAAACCGATGACACTGATGTAAAGAAAGGGGTAATGGAGTAAAATAACAAACCTATCTTCTTTTGAAATAAGACATCGCTTACATTTCTGCCTTGAAAAATTTTAACGCAGAGAAGGATTTAGTATGAGAACAAAGAAATAATTAGTTTTAAGGGGGAATTCACGATAGTGCGAAGATGTCCTGCACGCGGACATCAGCGAGCGCTTTAAAGGGATTCCAGTCTCTGCGAGGCAACTCTTTTGGTCTCGCTGAGACTGGAATCCCTTTAAAGCGCTCGCTGATGTCCACGTGCAGGACATCAGCGAGCGCATATCAGTCAGTGCGAAGTGAGGCGAAGACTCCGCACCTCACTTCAGACTATCATGAATTCTCCCCTATTAGAATTCTTATTAGAAATCTGTTCAAAGCAGATTTGCATTAGTATATGTGATGAACTGTTGCTATATGAACCCAAATTGGGAAAGTGAAGCTAAATATTTTGTGAAAGACACCAGTGAACACAGCCTTATCCCAGTGTTCACCAAAACTCATTTAGAGATGATACTTTCTGCTCCACTGGGATCCAACAACCCAAGCTATTCTTAGGGAAAATTTGAAAGCTTATCCTAGATCAGGTACAAAGAGACAGTCAACTGATCTAAGTGATAAGAATGTTTAGACTGTACATGTTAAGAATCTCAGTTTTCCAAGATTCATAAAGAGCAGGCCCAATTCTGAACCTGAACACTGCACAGGCAGTATCATTACCATCCCTTCTTGAGAATGATCTAGTTCCCAGGGCTTTAAGGTTCATGTTGGGCAAATTTTGTTTTTGCACGGCAAAAAAATGCAGAAAGTACGCGATTGCCAAAACACATTGAAAGTAATAGTTATCAGCTGTACAATGACGCACTAGAGTTCCATTAAGAGGAATATGCGCTAGAACACTTCTTGTGTTTTTTTCTACCACAAAAACACAATGCGAAAAATGCAGCGGCAATAGGAATTTAACAATAGTGGTAACACATGAGGGAAAAATGCTGAGGTAGTGAGGAGAGAATACGAAGTTTGCTTGCACATAAGCTTATGCGCAATTTATTCCATAGTGCAGTGTAGTCAGTCAGACAGTAGGATCCCTGTTATCAACCCCCTAATTTGCCAATTAGGTGTGGTGAAGTAATAGGCTGCTAGTTAACTCCAGGCAGATCCATGACAGCAACACCTACTACTATTTTGGAGAAGCCATACAACAGTCCTAACTCAGCATAAAAACAACCTATTTGCATACTATTTGTTATTACTTAACCATCTGGTTAAAGATCCCATTACCATTACCTGATTTTTTTAGCACAATAGAATTTCAATCTGAGGAAAAATGCAGCGGTTGAGATTAATTTATTGAAAATATTGTTTGTACTGAGACATTCTGTGGGTTTAGAATTTCTTACATAAGAAAAAAGGAACATGGTATAACATATTTCTATTTCTATCCATTGTTGAAAATTGAACCTTTTGAACAAAATATAGTTTAGACTTTTTAAAAGCATAGGCAATAATCTTCTCATTCTATTTCAATATTTCAAGATATTTATCTGGCCTCAAGGAAATTTATTATGTTAATAAAGCTCTCTATTTGTGATGAAATACTCAGCAACATTTTCAAAAATAAACAAAAGGTAGGAAAGGAATACCACTGTGCTTATAAAATGAAGGCTTTCTTGAAATCATCCACTAATGAAGTCTTTTTCATTTGCTAAACAGCTCTCTAAACTTGCAAACCAACAATGGTTTCCTATAATCTTTAAAAGAATCAGACAAAATCATGTCCCAAATACATGATAGTGAATGTTTTACTAGAACACAGGGCTGATATCAGAAATCACAACCCCCCTCCCCCGCACACACACGACCTTATAGATGGGGGCCCCCAACATTGTTTTACACTCCTATTTACACTGCTCAGTGCTCCAGTTTCATTGGAGAATACTCCTAAGCATACATGTGTCAGTCTTTCTAGGCCCCTTTGTTTTCTGAGCCTAACTGTGAGGCTGTGGTAGTATAAACATGCACTGTTTTTTTAAGAAAACAAAAATCTTTTATT
>WMED01007757.1:0-10572 GCA_019650415.1 Pipa parva | reverse complement strand
TTTGTTGGCAACTTGAAACTGTTCACAAATGTCCAATGATTGTTTTGTGCTTGACTCTGGTCATTAAATATGCTGGAGTGTAAAAATCACCTTGCTACATAGAATAGACATAAATAGTGTGTAAATAAACACACATATCTAATTGTATACTTCCCATCTCTCCTATATCCCCTACAGTGCAGAACCAACACAACCACCAACAAATGCTCGA
Organism: Pipa parva; assembly: GCA_019650415.1. Lineage (NCBI taxonomy): Eukaryota > Metazoa > Chordata > Amphibia > Anura > Pipidae > Pipa > Pipa parva. The sequence continues at coordinate 10,361 of WMED01007757.1, read as the reverse complement.
GCTGTTGATAAAGACTCAGAAGTTTACAAAATGCTGCAGGAGAATCGAGAATCGGAGGAGCCTCCGAGACAGTCGGCATCTTTCCTAGTGCTGCAGGAGATTTTAGAAACTGATGAGAAAGGCAAGTATCTGATATGTTGCTCTTGTCGTACTTAAGATTGAAAATGATCCTTTCAATAAGTTAACAATATTAACTAGGAATCCATTTTTTAACCCCAAACATTTAAATGGGGGTTATTCACTAAAGACCAAATTTTCCTGTATAGGTGTGAATTTGCCAGATAAAGACAGTCGCATCTTTATAATGAGAATATTTTCGCAGTCGCGACTTTATTATGGGAAAATTTTCACAATCTTGCCTTTAAAAAATTGTCACAATTTTACAATGGGGAAATTGCCATGGATTTTCTATGGGAATCTGCTGTTTGAGAATTCGACATTTGAATTCGCACCTTAGTGAATAACCCCATCAATCAGTCCCCCAACCCTTAGTAGGCTGACAATACCATAACATGACTGCTCTAACTGGAAATCCATTCTGTGCTAGGAATGAAACTTTCATTCTTCGGGAAAAATTGAATAAACTCGGAAAAGCCGGATTTTCATTTTTCTGAATTTATTCCCGCGAGATCTTGGCAGTTTCTCATGGTAAATACTGTGAGATTTTTTTCGATCGATATTTACTGACAGAAACTTTTTGATCGAGTTTTTTGATGGAAAGGTAACCATACTACTAAAGTTAAGTATGGCTACCTTTCCATTCAAAAATTTGATCGAAAAACTCAATTGAAAAGTTTCTGTCTGTAAATATCGATCAAAAAAATCTTGCTGGGAATTTTGAGTGACATGCTAGCAGCTTTCAGTGAACGGGGAAATGCTTGGGATAATTTATCAGTATGAAAAATGACTCTGGGACAGGTAGCATTGTCCTAAATGAGCGCAATAAAAAATGTTTTAATTGATATCCACTAGCATGTTAGTGTGTTCTCTTTGCTCGTAAAGTGTGGTGTTTATAAGAGACTATATCAAACATGATTCATTCTGCTTAAAACACCTGTTGACGGTGCTTTATGCTGGTATTTTTCAGTTAACTTTGACTTTACCATTGTATAGTTTGTCCTGGGGAAATGGTCAGTCTGTTTTTATCTTTCCTGATAGCAGTCATGTTGTTAAACAGACCTCACTCAGTCCCATTGTTTACTACAATGCTATAGATAATGCATATTTAGGAAGTGTGCTCGGAAACCACAATTCTAAAGCTAAATATTTTTGAATTTTCTGAAGCACACATTGAATATATGCTGCCATGTAATGTATCTAAAAAGCTGAATAAGGGATTATACTAGATCAAAGCCATTTTTCATGGCATTGTGACAATGTAGAAACTAAGATAGATGATTTATTAAAAACAGTGGCCTACCTACAGGATTCACAGTGGTGACTGGGGCCAATGCTCCAAGGGGACTAGCCACCATACCTGTAGTATGCCTCTGGGAGAGGGGGCCCACCTCCTGGAAGTTCCGCCCCTGCTAAAAGAGTCATTTGTTTAATGAATATGTTCTTCTCTCCCTTTCATCATGACTCTTTAGTGGTTTTTGGTCCACAGATGGAATGTATCTTTAAAGAGTAAAAAGTAAAGTTTTACACAGCCACAAAGAGAAAATGATTTGTATCCTTCCTTTGAGAACCACTAACCATTTCCCACCTTTTGTGTATGTCTAAGTATTATCTATAGTAGAGACATATTATATAGTTAATGTTTAATAACAGGGTTTTCATTACATTCCGCAATGCTTGTCAAGCAGTGGTACTAACTCTGATTGCAGTTTTTACATTGGCATCACTAGATTCACTATACTCTCTCAAAGCCAGTCTTAATAATGTGGATAATGACTGTAAACCAGCTTTGGGGCATTGGATGCAATGGGACAGATCGAGTCTGTGTGATTACTGAACAATAAGGGAAGTGGAAGATGCTTAGGTATAAGGTAAAATAATACAAACCTGCAGCTAATAGTTTTTACAGAGAGAATAATGAACGAAAAGACTAATATCCTGTACTACATTTAAGCTACCGTTGAGCAAAGGAAACATATTATTACTCTCCCTTTAAACTCTTTGCATTCAAAGGTAACATCATACTATATAATTTCATCTTGCTTTTAGTTTTGTATAATGTAATTTCTAGGGTTCACTACACTATTTGTCTCTGTTGATCATAGAATTAAAATAGTCATAGGGCAGCCAACCAGAGCATTTAAGCTTTTACAACAAATAGATGGTCTGCAGTGCAGTCAACCTCAAAGTAACACAATGTACCTCTGTTCAACTTGTTTCATTTATATTGAAGAACAAATGATTGGAAATAAGCTTTTATTTTACTTGTTATTCCATTCAACGCAATGCACTCAATGGTGTGACTGAGAGGTAAGTTGCAAATAAATAACACCCTATTATCTTTGTTTGTCAGCTTTTGAGGGCACAGACCATTTATACACAGGTGTCAAGAGCAACTCCGTTATAGACCCAGGTAGAACAATTCATGCAGTTGGAGTGAGAAATATCACATTTGCACCCTGTGCTATGCTTCTTTTGGCACTATCTGCTCTTGCATGTGACCTTCTGAATGGTTGGTTCTAAGCACACTATTGGCATAAGCATGTAATGCACCTGAAAGAATTAATGGTAAATGCTGTTCATATTGAGCATGGCTATAGTTCTGGTCCTTACAGCTGTTACAGTGTATCTAAATGTGGCAGATGAGAACTTCTGTTTGGGTTTAAACATATAGATGTGTATCTGAACATTGCTTCTCTTCATATTTGAATGTATTAATATCCTATAATTATTCATTATATTTAATAATTATATTATTAGAGCTGCCAAAATCCTCCCCTCTGATTTAAAAGGCTTTAGCAGAAACACCATTAACTCTAACAATTGCAATCGGGAATGTATCCATATGGGCAAAATTCATCCTAGTGTATACAGTAACTCTTAGCAGCCAACTAGCACTTAGCTTTTATTAATCTCTTGCAGTTGAAAGAAAACCTCTCATTAATTGCTAAGAGTAAAAAGATGTGAGTCATCTAATACTCCTGTTGATGCATTTCCCCATGTGTGTAAATGTATAGAACTAAAGTGGTTGTCTGCTGACACAAACAATACAAATAATATGGCAGCTCCACTGTTAAAAAAAGAATACAGGTAGTCCTCGACTTACGACGGTGATCCGTTCTTATGCGGCGTCGTAACCCGAATTTCGACGTAAGTCGGATCATAGGGTGTTATAGCGTGCAGGAGACTCGTTTTCCTCGTGTAACTGGGGTACAGTGTACAGAACTTGACTCTATTCTTCTGCCGCTGCACGAAGTTGCACATATGTAAGTCGGAATGAGGCGTCGTATAAAGCGTCGTAACCTCGAAACGACGTAACTCGAGACCGTCGTAACCCGAGGACTACCTGTATAGTAAGCTAGGTGTAAAATAGCAACTGATGTTGTACAGAGTTTTGCCTATTATGATGTACACCAACTTAGAAAGGTGGAAAAGTTGATTCTTAGAAACCCAAGCTGAAGGGAGTGATCATATTTACAAGACTTTTTTACATGCATATATCATACCTGATCACAGGGTCAGATTTACATCTGTGGCATTTATAGGCAGAGAATGTTTGGCCACACCCACTAACTGACCACACCCCTTTTAAAAAATAAACAGAGACTAAATTATACAGTGAATTGACAGGCTGTGTGTCATAATTTCATGCAAAGTGATATAACTTATGTCAAAATCAACATTTAGCTATTAAAAATACTTCTCAATTAGAAATAATTCCCTTGATTTACCCTATGTCCATGACTAGGAGTGAGGCGCCCTTCTGAATGAGCCATCTATAAGCAGTCGCCTCTTGTGCCTAATAGTATATCCAGCCCTGCCTGACCATATTCCCTTCTAATAATCAGGCCTCTATTCATTCCCATCCGTTTTACTTGCCAAACAGAAGTGATAGTTGTAGGGTATGATGAATTTATGTTCTGCTTGATCACATTAAAGTGCACCTGTCACCTCAAAGCTAATACTAATTTAGGTTGTACTATTTAATAAACATTTTGTAAATATATATGTATTTTTAAAAAATGTACCTTTAAACAGCATTTCTCTCTGTCATCTTCCCTGTCAGCCTACCTTTTCTTTGCCGGTTGGGTGGGTCTAAATGATGATTGACATTATAGCTCCTCCAATCAGATCCATTAAATCACGATCTAGCTAGGATCTGATTGGAGGAGCTATAATGTCAATCATCATTTAGCCCCAGCCACCCGACTTGGGAAAGAAAAGTCAGGCTGACAAGGAAGATGACAGAGAAACATTGTATAAAGGTACATTTTTAAAAATACATCTATATTTACAAAACGTTTATTTCATTAGTACAACCTAAATTTAGTATTTTTACAATAGTATTAATGTATTTTTTTCCCTTATTTTTAGGGGAAAAACCATCCGGGTTCCGGAGTGTAAAAGCGCCTGCCACTAAAGTTGCAGCTTCTGTGGGAAGTGGGCAGAAATTACCAGTTTGTGATCACTGTGGATCAGGAATTGTGTAAGTAAGAGTTAAGTGAACTAGCAGCAAATCAGTGCGTTATTGGTGTACAGTTTTTAGGAATAACTTGTCAGCCTTTTATCTTTCTACTCTTGCATACTCAATATCACAATAGTAGTTTTAGGAGGATGTTCAAAAAAACTTTTTGATTTATAGTGCCCCTTGGTTCTATATGAAATATATGGCAGTCTACCACTTTTATTATCCAATTTCACAGTTTTTTTATTTTATTTTCTTAAAGTTTTTAAATTGAGATTACCTTAAGGGCATCGTCAGAGGAGGCATTTCTATGTTATGCCGTTTCCTTCAGCAACAAGATTCCTTCAGCAAGCTCCCATTCACTTTCCTATCTGAAACTGCGCTCCACTTAAACTTTTGGCTGTGTGTGTTTTTAGTTGTACTCCCCCTAAAGCTTAATTTGCACTTAAAGAAGAATTAAAGGTACCTCCATGCAAACATATACTAAAGTAACCCACTTACCTGCCTCCTAATTCATTATATAAAAAAACTCCAGATTAGCTCTGTAAGCCGTGTACTGTCCCACTGTCTGCTCTGTGCACTCAGAGTATCCATTTTGAATACATTAGGAATACAAATCTGGATTTGTGATGTCACTTAGGGCAGCAATGAAACATAACCTGATTGGATATAGCAGCACTACCAATAAAATTCAAGTCTTTACATTGTCATAGATAAAGTGTCCTTTGTGCACCACCTTGCAGCTATTATATCAGATGGAAAAGGACCTTTGCTAAGTAAACTAAATTAATGTTTGCTCATTTATAATTAACACTATTATATAGCACAACTTGTAATATATCCATACACACCTTGTCTATATATTTTATTCCTATTTATCCCATTAGTTCCCTTTTAAACTCTCTCTCTCCAATCAGTTACTCATTCTTTCTGCCAGAGTAACAGCTTGATTTAGTACTGTGGGTATAAGAATGATTAGAAAAAAGAAGCACAGTATGAAATCATTAAGGGGGTTATTCACTAAGGGGTGAATTCAATTGTGGAATTCGCAAACAGTGGATTCCCATAGAAAATCCGCTACAATTTCCCCATTGTAAAGTTGCAACAATTTTCCCATAATAAAGTTGCGACTGTGATAATATTCTCATTATAAAGACGCGACTGCGACAGTACCAGCCTATTGCGACTGTCTTTATCTGGCGAATTCGCACCTATGCGCAACAATTCGGACCTTAGTGAATAACCCCCTAAATATATGAAGACTGTTATAAAACATTCATGTAACATCCACTAACAATTCCCCCTTCAATATAAAACCAGCATCATGATAAGTCTAGTGTGATTTTTAAACCAAGCCTGTAATGTCTACACAAACATGGGGTAGTTTTTCCATTGCTTTAATTTTTGTATAAAGAGACTAGTTCAATCACAACTAGACCTTTTGTAATTCTTATCCAGGATGTTCCCAACATTTTTGGCTACTGTAAAGAGAGAAGTAGTCTCTTTGACCAACAATGGAAAGGCTCCAGAAAAGTAAATCACATAGAAATGAAGTATGTCATTATTTTTTTTTACAGGGGAGCTTTTGTGAAGATTCGTGACAAACCTCACCACCCTGAATGCTATGTATGCAGTGACTGTGGGGTGAACCTCAAGCAGAAGGGTCACTTCTTTGTTGAAGAAAAAATGTACTGTGAAAAGCATGCACGGGAACGGATGACGCCCCCAGAGGGTTATGAAGTGGTTACTGTCTTTCCAAAATAACTCCTCCCCCCTTTGTATGTTCTGCAGACTTTAAAAATGACATTCTTGTTCATTTTAACACAGAGCGATGGTGACATCTGTATGCAGAAAATGCTTTTTAGAATAATGCTGTTAAACTTTTCTACACCACGATCATTTCAAACCAACATCCATGATGTGGTTTAAATTTTTTTGTTTTTTGTTGATATTCAATAAAGAAGACACATACACAACTGCCAACATGTGTATCATATTCTTTCAAACTAATATATTAAATGGACTGTATTTATTATGGTGGTGATTCATACTATGCACACAGATATAACATGGCTTATGTCACAAAGAGCAATTAAAGGGCCAGTAACACTGCAGTAATTGCTACACGGCTGCTGGTTTAAGTAAGGAAAATTGCAGTAATAAGACATTTCTTATGTTACTGTATGGTATTTACTACAAGACATGGCTAGGATATAACAACTGAAAACAGGTCCATATTTATTGCAGTACTTAATAGCTGCATGCTGTAGGGTAAAAATAGAAGGAAAAGGAATGGCTGTTGGGAAATATATTAGCACATAAATGATGCATACAAACTTCACATTGTAATTACCCAAAACATTTTAAAAAATAATCATTTTTTCCCATTTGCAAGTGAGGTTGAAAAAGTCGATTAGGTACCAAATCCTGTGAATGCAGACACAGAGCAAGACATTTACTGTACTTCCTCGCCTGAGCAGACCATCTTTAAAGGAGAACTAAGGCCAAAAAAACAAAATAACGTGTTGTAAAACTCACCTGGCACTAGATGGGAAGTCCTCACTTTGATCGGCAATCAAGTCGCTTACCTTCAAGAAGAACGGCAGTTTCATTGTTATCACTATAGCTATGAAGCTGCGCTCTGGCTCCCCCTCCTGACCTACATCAACAGTGCAGAGCAGCATCAACGTCATCATGCCTGCTTCAGGCATGCGCTGTGATGATTTTGACACTCAGTTCACTCAATGCTGAGCGGCAAAATCATCACAGCACACGCCTGCAGCATTTATAATGTTATTTTGTTTTTTGGCTTTAGTTCTCTCCTTTAAATGAAATTTTGTAGAGAAACAAACTAATTTCCAATCACATCTCCATCTCAGGCATCTTATGTACATCTGTCAGCTAATGTATCTCTTATCCACTGTTTAACCTGTTTTACCACATCTATATATATATGGGGGATATTTCTCAAGGTCTTTTCATCCTATTGGCCCATATTCTATTTTAGTTGCCACTTTTCAATGTATTATTGGCAATTTTTTGGAGTGTTTTTTTGATTGCAACTATTGTCAATATCGGTGACTTTTTTTTTAAGTCATGAGAAATTCTGGGACTTAGAAACATTTTTGGCAACCAACTCCCAAAGAGAATAATGGGTGTTTGCTAACTTCAGTCTAGCGAATATTTTTTGGTGACAAAATTTGCATTCAGAGGTTTAATAAATAGTGATATTCTGGTGACTTTTTTTCCTGAATTTTATAAATATCTTCCATAAACTTTATCACAGTCTGCTTTCCCTTAGGGCAGTGGCACACAAAGGGGTTAGCTGCTCAAGTTTTTTCTAAAGCCACAAACTGTTTTGTTCAGATCCACCACAGTGTACTATTGTCACAGTGCCATACAAACATCTGTCCGCAGGCGCCTTTCACTGGTAAAATGCCTGTAGTCACATTTTAAGGTGGTGCTATAGTAGCAATACACCTGTACAAAGCAGTTATCTAAAGTAGCAAGAAACCACCTTCTGCAAAACTACTGACCTTACAATGTCCTCTCACAGCCTATGTAAAGGGACACTAAATAATAATCCACTTACCTTCTATCTTGCACTTCTAAATATGGGGGTTATTCACTAAGGTGCGAACTTGACTGTCGAATTCTCAAACAGCGGATTCCTATAGCAAACTTGCGACAATTTTTAAAGTTAACATTGTGACAATTTTCCCCATAATAAAGTCACAACTGTGACAATATTTTCATTATAAAGATGAGACTGCAACAGTAGCAGTCTATTGCAACTGTCTTTATCTAGTGAATTCGCACCTATGCACAACAATTCGGACTTTAGTAAATAACCCCCTAAAGGTGAAATTTAATAAACTTGAAAAGACAGAGATTGGTCTTTTCGTGTTTATTTCACACGTTTATCCGTTGAGTTTTTTCCATTGTATTTTTCGCTGAAAAGGTAGCCATACTTTACATTAGTAATATGGGCTACCTTTTTAGCAAAAATAAATAAACTCTCTCAAACTCACAGGATCATCAAGAGGGATAATATCATGGGATAAACTTGAAAAGACTGATCTTGGTCTTGGCTGCAGAATTTAGAATAGACTGGAGTTTGGAAAAGTGGGAAGCTGAAAGGCCAGATAGAAGAACATTACAGTAGTCCAAGTGGGATAGGAGTGCATGTATGAGTGTGTTAGCAGTGGAGTGAGAGAGAAAGGGGCGGATCTTGCAATATTACAAAGGAAAAATTGACAGGTTTTAGCAGTGGTAGAGATTTGTTTAGAGAAGGAAAGAGCAGAGTCAAAGGTCACCCCAACACAATGCAGAGAGGTTGCAGGGTTGATAATCGCATCATCCACTGGAATGGAAAAGGTAGGAGCGGGTCCAAGTTTGGTATTAAAAAAAAAAACAAAAAACCTTTATACAGTGTTTCTCTCTGTCATCTTCCCTGTCAGCCTGGTTTTACTTTCCTGAGTTGGGTGGGCGGGGCTAAATGATTGACATTATAGCTCCTCTAATTAGATCAGAGCAGTCTGTCTGCTCAGGACATGATTGTTAGTTTAATTTTTAATTTGTGTACAGATTTTTGATATTGTTCATCCTGACTTGACTAAAGATTTTTCTGTGCAAGCCATGCATTAGAACATGTCGTACTTTTGCAATTCAAGAAAACTGCAAATTAGGTTTGAGATGTGTAAAAACATAGTTTGTAAGGACAAAGGACACAAGTTATTTAAGATCATGCAAAGTTGACTTATAGGAAGCCAAACTGTTCATGAGGCAAAAGCCAATTAGTCTGATTTAGCGGAAAAAAAAATCCTTCTAGACACCAAAAGGGGGTTATTCACTAAAGTCCAAATTTTTGCGTATAGGTATGAATTCGCCAGCTAAAGACAGTCGCAATAGACTGCTTCTGTCGCAGATGCATCTTTATGAGAATACTGTCACAGTCGCGATTTCAGTATGAAAAATTGTTGCGTGGAGACTTTACAATGGGGAAATTGTTAGTCTCAGATTTGCTATGGGAATCTGATGTTTGAGAATTTGACAGTCAAATTCACACATTAGTAAATAACCCCCCAAGTATGGAATATCAATATTTCCCTGGATCAAAAACCCATCTCTAGTAATCTAGTTGAAATATTCTAGTCACAAAAGGCATCCAGGACCTATTTGAATTCTTTACATACTCCATGACAACTATCTTAGGCAGATTTCTATAGCCTCATTGCACTTACAGTAAAGATCCCCCTTCTATGTTGGTTCAGAAACCTTTCCTCTGGAGTAAAGGATGCTCCCTTGTTATGCTTAAATTCATTGGCATAAAAAGGTCATCTGAAAAATCTCTGTATTGACCCTTCATATATTTATACACGGTAATTTATGTTTTCTAAACTAAGTTTTGTACTGTCATTTGCCCATTCCATCTATTACATTAGATGCCTGACTTTGAACCTGTTTAAGCCCAACTGCTTTTTTCTTGTGAACAATCCTGTACACAATATTTCTTGCACAGTTTGACAAGTGATTTGTAAAGTAGTAGAACTATGTGCATCTATACCCCTTTTGATGCACCCCATAATCCTTATTGCCTTGGGAGCAGTTGACTGACACTGGTTGCTACAGTTAACTTTACTAGCAACTGTAATTCCTAAGTACATTTCCATGTCAGTTCTATACAATATGAACCCTCATTTTCAGTGTTAAATCTCATATCCCTCTTCTCTGCCCAAACATTCAACTTATTCAGATCCATTTGTAAGAGAATACTGTC
>WMED01007756.1:0-17405 GCA_019650415.1 Pipa parva | reverse complement strand
GGGGGGGGCGCCATTGGAGGGGGGAGCCTAGGGTGCCAATAGAGCCAGAGCCGGCTCTGGTTATGATGTTCAAAGCCTAATTATTTTATGATCTGGTGAGCATTTAGTCGCACTGGTGTTGTGGAGTCTGGGAGTTTCTCACCATTTTTTCACATTTGGAATTGAAGTATATTCCTTATTTTTCAGTACTTTTTGCACTGCTACTATTGCACTATTAGGTGCTTTTTTGTGCACTTCTCTTTTTTAGGTTTTTCACACTGTGTGATATATGCATAAAAATGCAAAAATTATACATTTACCTTTTTCTAATTAAGAGCTAGTGTCACTCCTCAGCTTGACCTGAGATACTGATCTGGTGTAAGCCACAAGGAGGTCTTTATCTGGGGGCTTGAACTGCCTCCACGGGTGCCCATTGCTGACTGACGCTAAAACAAAAAAAAAAAAAAACCCAGAAGGTCTGTCCTTTCAAAGTCCTCAACAGCGGTGTTTTTAATTGTGCTTGTGTTTTTAGTTGTTTTTTAATTATGGTTTGGTTTTCAATTGTGCTTGTGTTTAATAGTTTACTTTTTATGTTAGTATTTATTTTTTTCCTGTGTGTTTTCTTTTCCAGGATGGATACATACCACACTAGTTAGGGGTTGCAGGTCCCACCTCAGTTCCCTCACCCCATAGTTAGGTAGGGGGTGGGGGGGTCATAGGTAGAGATATAATTGGTTTAGGGCCCCCAACCCCATAGTGGCTATGGGGATTGGGGACCATGAGAGTAATTGATGTCCTTCTGGTTAGGAACCCTTTCCCCTTTGCTAAAGGGGCGTTGGTCAGTACTGACCCCTTTGTGATGGTGATGCCCACCTATCCCATTTGGCCACCAGGGTAAGGGTCCAGCGGGACACCCTCCTGGTAGCGATCCCTCCACCCCACATAATGGTAAGTGGGAGTGAGGTGGAAGGGGTCCGAGGGACAAGGACATCAGGGTAGGAGGAAGAAGAGCAGTTCCTAGTGGCACCAATTCCCCCCACTCTGCCTAACACTGGGTGCGGGTGGGGAAATAGATGTCCAAGGGACACATTAATTTTATTTAAACATACCCAGTATGCCTAGGGAGCTGCTCCCGGGCACTAGTAATCCTAGTAATTGTATTAGTGAATTGTACAGCGCTGCATAAATTTGTGGCCCTTTATCAATCAAATTATACATACATAAAAATAAATAATATTCCCATAGTGTTACTGTTTCTATTAATTATGTTTTATTTAATTTAACTGCTTAGTTGCTAGTTAATGATTTTAAATGGTTTTTAATGAAGTTTAGTTAATTGTTAGTTGTGGTTGTTTTGTAGACATTGTTGCAGTTAATGTTTTTGGATACTTTGTTGCCTTTTTGTATAGCTGTGTTAGTTATGTTACAGCTTTTAGTGTGTTAGGGTTTCTAAATGTTAGCACTGCAGTTTAGCATAAGGATGAATGGTTTTTCCCAGGTCTAGTGAGGCAAATAATTTTCAGCGATAAGAGTTTGCTTAACTGAGTAGTAAAAGTTTGTTAAATATTGAGTGATTTTGATTATTCAGCGTTCAATAAATATTGGTAACTTGTCAAAATGGTTGAAAAGACGGAAAAAGCAGAAACAAATTCTTCCCTGTTTTCAACCATTTTGACTTTTGATAAATATCCCCTGAAGTGTTACATAATTTATAAGGCTGAAAAAAGACCACCTGCATAACTTCACTGTGTTTACAGTAAAAAAACCCTTCTATGTTGGTGCAGAAACTTTCCTCTAAACGTAGAGGACGCCCCCTTGTTATACTTACAGTTCTTGGTATAAATAGATTGTGGGAGAGATCTCTGTACTGACCCCTAATATAATTATGTTGTGAACTGAGTCTGTATTTGCCAGAATAATGAAACAAAAATATATTGTTGCTTAAGAAAAAATAGAGAAGTGGTGAATTGTCAGTAATCTGTGCAGCTATTCACCTGTTTGCATTTTCATGAATAACCCCTATAGTCTTCCACCCATGCATCCTATAGTTAATTACAATTGATAGAATAAAATATGACTGTGATAGAGGGTTAACTCTACAATTATTAGAAAAACAAAATATAATTTGGATGTGAGAAATATATTTGTTTAAATCAGTATTGGCTAGTTTTGCTAAAAAATGACAAAGAATACTGTTTTTCTAAAGAAAATGAGTTTTCTTATCGCAATAAATGCATTGTGATAATGAAGTACAAATGTAAACTAATCAGCTACTTAGTTTAGAAAAAGCTTATAATGATGGAACCAAATCATTTAATATTAAAAAGCTAATAAAGATTTGGGAAAGCAATTGTCTGTATCTGAGTTATATTAGAAAATGTAATAAGAAATCTGCAACATTATAGTGTTATTTTATTGTTCACAACAAGGTCAGAAAAACATTTTATTCCTTTAAGCGAAGATAAACCAAGCTTTTAAATAAGAATTTTTCTTCTAGCTTATTTTGGTACTTTGCAAAATATGAATTAAAATTTTTTTCTTGTTACAGTGCGAATTAGTCAACCTCTCCCCTATTCTTTGTTTACATGATAATCTTTTCATTGTTCTGCTTTATATTTTAACTTTTTATCTGCAAATACTGCCTGGGTATCCCTAATTAAGTGGACATTATCATCCCTAAACCAAAACAAAATTCCAAAGCATTTATTAATCCTTGTCTGCCTGTCTGTCTGTCTATCACTTCTCACAGATTATGAACTGGAGCTCTCCCCTGTGCAAACAAGTGGAAAAATGTGGAGTTAGGCTAGCTTCACACTAGGGTTTAATGTGCAGCACATAATACACTAGTGTGAAAAAAAATATGTCTCATTGCAAGCCGATGCTACTTACCTAGTTCCGGACACACTAGCCTATGATGCGCATACCCTGGGTCTGGAATGCTGTCACATTTTGGCTTGCGTATTATACGCTGTGCCAAAAATGCAACCACACAGGAAGCGATGTGAATGACGAGGGAGCATTCACACTGTCACTGGCAAGTTCAAAAGAAAAATACGCGTATTTTTCTTTTTTTTCACACTACCATATTATGCGCTGCGCAAAATACGCTAGTGTGAGCCTAGCCTTACTGGAGCTGAAAAAATCCTGCAATAAGGTATTGGAGATTGGGCGGTGGGTCACTTTGATAGGGGGCTTTCAGGGATTAAATTGCTAATACGAGATACATTTTTAAATTAATTAAGAAAAACCTTTCCAAAAGTATTTTTATACCTTCTTCTACTACATTTGAGCATTAGGCTATATACCCCACATTGCAAAATTCCAGATACAACAAGCTATGTAACAATATCTATTTATATAAAAAATGAGTATTGCAATACTTGGTAATTATTTTTATTGGACTAACAGTTGTTTTAAATAGACAAGCTTTCAAGAGGTCCGTCCTTCCTTTATCAAATCACAAGCAATTCACTCCTTTTATTTGGCCAGGTCAGAAATGCCTTGGCAAATTTGCACTTTTCAAATAGCAGTATTATTACATTTACAGGTGGCAATTCATGAAGTTTTGCATAAATACAATACAATACAGTAAGTATCTGTGGGGTACATTGTCAAATTGGACACATATTCACCACATCACAGAAAATAGCAGTCTTTAGTGAATACATTCTGACTCGACTTAACTCGGTCACATCTGGACAAGTGACCAGGCGATTTACCATTACCAAGACAATACTACTGGCTAGAATTTTTGGAAATCACAATAACATCTGATTGATATATAATTCCATGGGGTTACGTGGGGATGTAGCTGATGAACTGATTAGTTGTGGTATACCAAAGTTGTAGTTAGCCATAATTCACATTAATAAGTAGAATCCTTTGAGTATTCACAGGCAAGTGCAAGTACAAAAAAAACAACAATGTTCTTCTATTCAGTTAGTCAGACTACCAATACTAGTCCAAATCACTCACAACATAACATAAATAAATAGTAAAAGATGCCTTCATATTATCAAGTCTGCTATAGGAAATCCATGTGTGAATTCATGCAGAAAACTGTGTTAGTGGGAATGGAGAAAGTAATCTAGGTATATACAGTATGTTCTAGCATCTTTCAACAGCTGCAGCAAGTGCCAGGGGTAGTTGTCCCCAGGATATGGATAAAGAGATCCATGAAAAGAAGGAACATTAGATGACCTGGAGGTTTTAGCTCACCTTGGTGTAGGCTGCCATAAGATAACATGTCTCTCACAACATGCCAAACAGGGTCTAATTCAGTGGTTCTTAACCTTGTTTGAGGTACCGAACCCACCAGTTTCATATGCACATTCACCGAACCCTTCTTTAGTGATAAATCACCCTTGTTTAGTGATAAATCCCTTGACTTCTGTGGCGGAGGCTCCGCCGAATCCCTGAGACCGACTCACCAAACCCCTAGGGTTTGATAGAATCCTGGTTAAGAACCACTGGTCTAATTGCTTTACTGTGACTTATTGTCAACTCCCAAATGTTATTGAAACCGCTCAGTACTGATCAGTACTCAGAACCCTTTAATTTCATTGGTCAGTAACCAGAGGGCCAGCTGGGTTATAGAGTGTTTAGAATCCCCAAGACTACCATAAGGAATGATTTGTTTTAAGAATGAGATACAAACCATCTTTATAACAAAAACTATAGAACCATAGCAAAGTTTCTACCACAATTCTTTTCATCGCTGCTGACTTTCGAGCTTATCAACACAGTGACTCAGACAAGAGAACTAGGCAAAGGTAGAACATTATATTTTTAAACAGCTGTGTGATCAAAACTGCATATATTCAGCTACAAAAAAGTCAGTAGGCACTCACCATAAACACAGTGTTTATGGATGTGTCAGAAATAAGATTATCTAAATATGAAAGCATTAAGGATGATAATATCTCTAGAAATACTGTATACAGTATTTGGAATACGTGTTGCTTTGTTACATCTTGTTCTGTAGAAATCTTATTTTCTATATAATTTTTGAACATGTACTTAATCCTTATAAATGGTTCACATCAGCACATTGTCCCTTTTGTGCACCATTTTTCAATGCAGCATAAATATAGTTGTAAAATAAAAGATTGGTATGATAGAATTTATGAACTTGTTAGGATGAATTATTTAGCAGCTATAATTTTAACAGCTCTGGAAAATGTTATGGTTCAATGTTGTTTAGATTTTGTCCTACTGAACTGCAAGATACATTAAACAAATATATATGAATAGGTTTGTTATAGCCCCTAGGGATATAAGCTCAGACAGAAGGTGGTTGTGGAGTACAGTAGCATGATATTAGGGTTTGCAGTGTTGTTTGAAACTTAGCCCCAATTCCCCAGGGGGCTGCTGTTGCATCCTCCTTCAAGCCCTGTTTACCTGAGGAAGTGTCCCCCCAGGATCCCTGTAAGTCTTGTTTATTTGATCCAGGGGGTGCAGAAGGTAAAAGTTCTGTGGGGTAGAGAGGAAGAACTGCAGACTTTAATATGTATGGTACATACTAGATCTCCCCCCTTTTCTAAGCAATGATAGAAGCCTAGAGGTTGAGACAAAAAACTTAGAGGTGAATTAATCAACTGGAGAAATCATTTAAAGAGATCTAGTAACCCATAGCAACCAACCAGCATTCAGCATTCTCTGGTATAAGGAAGCAAAAATAATAAAAGGCAACTTATGATTGGTTCCTATAGGTTACTAGTCTTCTGTAAAGTTTGCTCCTGTCGATAAATTCCCCTGATTGGCTTAAAAGTTCAGTAAAGTACTCTTATTATCCAGAAAGGTCCCCATGTATATATTAATAAAACCTTCTGATCAAATAGCAAGTAATTTACACAGAAAGGGATAGTTATAAAAGTTGTCAGCCATTTTTTTTTAATCAATATCACTGTTTTGGCCTGTTTAAAAAGCTGTCTAAGTGGATATTTTTTTTTTAAATTAAAAGTTTTCCCATCGATATCAGTATCAATATATGCAGAGAATATTCTTGTTGAACAAATGGACAGAGGTGATCATTGTCGGATGTGATATATGGCATAGTCAGTCAAATACAAGTAGAATGCGGAGCTCTTACATCAGTCACCCAATTTTCCAGTCTGAAGTTGCAAAGTCAAATGGGTGAATTCAGAACAGTTCACCTAGTCAAATTCACTCCAATGACATACTCCACCACTTAGTCGATAGTACAAATATCTGTGCAAGCACACACCATGGGCGAAATTTATTAAAGTCTGTAATTACCGATATCGCGATATCAAAGTTTTTTTACCGATATCGCGATATCAACACTACCAATATCGTTAAAGCGAATTTCGGCCGGGCCATTGATTTCAATGGCAGAACGGCCGAAATATTGCTATCATGATATCGGTAAATACTGCTATCGCGATGTCAATATCGGTAAAAATACTGCTGTCGCGATAAAGATGCTATCAATATTGCAATAGCGGTAATTACCGACTTTAATAAATTTTGCCCACAAAGTGATGTAAAGTGGTCTATATGATCACAACTATTGTAGTTGCCCGAATTGGTCACGTTTGCCACATTGCAGAGATTGCTCAATAAGTGAACATGGGGAAGTGGCAAATAGTGAATTCATAGCTATATGCAACTATTCAGCCTTTAGTCAATGAGGCCCATAATCTTTACACATTTACTTAATCCATGTAAATGATTCCTTTTAAATCATTGTAACACTAGTTCAGCATTTTAATGTAGCACAAAAATATAGTTGTAAAATAAAACCGGTATATTACGAGAATTTATTAACTTACTAATATGAATTATTTAGCAGCTATAATTTTTTTGCAGTCTTAGAATGTTTTATGGCTAAATGTTAAATGAATCTGACATACTGAAATGTGAAATACAACAGAAAAATATTTATTGTTGTGGCAACTCTCATTTTATGGAAAAAAATGGCAAAACTTGAATTTTTACAATGTAGTAGAATGCATTGTTTGCAATATAAGGATAGCTGTGAGAGAAGCATATTTCCTTAGCACAATTAGTTGCCATAGCAATATGATGCTTGTCTGGAATTACTGCAGCATTCCTAATATTACCAATACAGATGGTTACATAAAAATCCAGCTTATATAAGAGCAAACTGATAATTGTCTGTACAAAAAGTCTATTTGAATGCTGTGCATTGCAGCAGTATGTTGTACATATTGGTATTTTAAGACAGTTTGCATTTGGTTCTACTTTAAAGGGGATCCATAGTGTTTAGAAATAAGAAACCAACAAACTAAAGCAAAACAAAGCAATAAAGATGAAGCAAAACAAAGTTAAATAGTTCAATAAAGACCACTCATCTTATAAAGCCACTATCTACAACTTACACCAAAGTATTTTCAACGTGGACACAAACCTGAATTACAAATACTTTATGACTTAAAGCATTGCACTACCTAGGAATTATAGTGTAACATTCTCTGTATTTTAAAAATATATGTATTGGGCATCCATACCCTGCTTTCTAGGAGGGTGATTCTTATAGGCACAATACTTGCCATATATACTGAGAGGAAAGCATTCCATGTGTCCTTATTCCGTGGCTGAGATCTACAGGAACCACTAGTATTAGTAAATTGCTGGATGGTAGCTTTTATATGGTTGTGTACCACCATGAGAAAGTCAGGTTAAGGACTGTTCTTAACCCTATCAAGGAATTACCCTTATAAATGGCTACAGATGTGCGGTACCTCACACTATTTTATGTAAATAGGAAGCTTATGAAGATATTTTTTCATTGCAAAGATATGGAAATTTTCATTTTCACTGATAATTGGATTATATAACATTAATGTGTTGGTGCAGCCAGACATCCAGGAACAGCAGCACTGTGGAAATTAAAAGAGAACCAAGGAGAGTGCAGTTACACACTGGGTAAAACAGCAATGGTGATGGATTTTAGAATTTTAGTTGACAATAAACTTAACTACAACAACCATTGTCAAGCAACAGCTGTCAAAGCAAATAGAATCATGGGATACATCAAGAAGGGGCATAAATACACATGACTAAAAAATAATTACTGTATTTGCTGGCATATAAGACTACTTTTTAACCCCTGAAAATCTTCTGAAAAGTTGGGGGTCGTCTTATACACCGGGTATCACTTTTTTCTCTTCTTACCTAGCTCCTCCGTTGCCCGGCTGTCTGTGCTGAGCGCTACAGCATTCCTTCCCCAGCATTGATGTAACTTCCTGTGAGCGACAGGAAGTTTAATCATTGCTGGGGAGAGGCAACGCTATAGCACTCAGCACAGACAGTTGGGCAACAGAGGAGCTAGGAAGGGAGAGAGAAAAGGAGGGGGTAAGCACTAAGATAGTGCCCCCTCCTTCAGAGGGTAGGGCTTGTAGGGGCAGCACAGTGTGATGGTGCTCTGATAATCTTGGAGACAGGGAGGGGTGGGCAGGCAGGGAGAGCTAACCAATCCAAGCAGGATTTTCCTTGGAAGAGGGGTAGTCTTATACAGCGAGTATATCCCAAACTCTATATTTTAACTGGAAAAGTTATGGGTCGTCTTATACGCCCAGTCGTCTTATACGCCCAGTTGTCTTATACACCGGCAAATATGGTATACCACTTTACAAATCACTTGTCTGACCACGCATGGAATACTGTGTGCAGTTTTGAGCACCAGTGTACAAGAAAGATGTAGATGAGCTTGAGTGGGTTCAAAGGTGGATTACTAAAGTAATAAAAGGAATGGGCAAACTAGAGTTCCAAGAAAGATTATCAAAATTGGAATTGAGAGGTGAAATAAAAGCTTTGTAGAACTATATTTGGGTTCAGTATAGAGATCTGTCTCACAAACTATTTATGCCAAGAAATGTAAGTATAAAAAGGGGGCATTCTTTGCATACAGAGGAAAGAAATTCTCTGCACCAACACAGAAGGAGGTTTTCTACTGTAAGATCAGTGACATTATGGAACTCTCTGCATGAAGAAGAAGTTGTTATGGTTGATTCCATGAAAGAGTTCTAAAGAGCTTTGGATGCTTTTCTTCAGTGTAAGAACATTACAAGTTATGGGTAATAGATAACTGGAGGCGGGATCTTGATCTGGGGAATTACTCTTATCTCCATATTTCTAGTCGGGAAGGAATTTTCTCTAATATGAAGATAATTGGCTCTTACCGCATGGGTTTTTTTGCCTTCTTTTTGATCAACAGTATAAACTATGTTACTATGTTACTCTGTTATTATGTACAAGGAATGTACAATCTCAAAAAGAATGACTTCTTCATAATCTTAAGGACACATGTGAGTATTGATTATGAGGGCTCAAATTCATATTTATATCATATAAATTTATATCATACTCATATTATATCTTGATATACAAGTCTTTTCTTTAGATATTATAATTATTTTCATCTGTCAGTTATGTATCAAATAAGACCTGCAAATATACCTGCATAAGGTTTAGGGCCTTATTGACTAAAGTCTGAATTTACTTTGTTGAATTCAATTTGCTACAATTTAAGTCACATCACCAAAATAGCTGCAATCTAACTTCTTATTTATGAAGCTGAGGATAGATTTGTCAAACAAGCAGACTTCTACGCATGTATCCGCATGCGTAATGTGGTGGTCAGTCGAATAGAAGTAGGATGCAAAATCATGCAGAGTGATGTGAATTCTTCCAGTGAACTGCAGTAACATCACCATATCCCACTAACTGTATATAAGTGAATACTACATCTGTTTCTATGTCACCTTGTCCCTAGTTCATGTTTAGTTGTAGACAAATTTAGTCGCAGTCGCTATTTTTCATTTTGAAGAAATAGTCATCTTATGCCACACCAGAGCCCTGCCATCAACCCAACAATTTGCCACTCTGAGTAGAGAGCAGGTAGCCTATGGAAACATTTGCTGTGCCACAAAGGTGGCTTTTCAAAAAAGTTTAGAGAAAATAAAAATAAATATCAATATTAATTGCCCAGTTCTTGGCCATAGAAACTAACCACTTATCCTCTTGCAATGGAAATGTTGAGAGAAAACATATTTCCTATTTTTATGGCTTAAATTAACTGGAGAACTCTTGCTCCTCTTGATACGATGCCTTGATATTACTTAATTGTTTTACAACATACGTTTGTATATATATATCTTACTTAAAGCTACAAAAATGAATAATACTTCTTAATTTATGCTTATTATTATTGTTAAATGAAAATTACTCAATCTTTTGATAGAATATAGTCTGAAGTATGAAGTAAAGTATAAGTATGAAGATCTATGGACCCATAGATTTATAGCCCTGTGAATGTTTATCAGATAACTTTTTTCATAAATAATTAAGGATTATTATTCTTGAGTTATGTTGTCATTTCTGACCTGTATATATATTGAAAACTAGCTGTTGTTATGGTATTTGGAGAGCAAGTAGCTCAGAGGTCTTAAAATCAACCAGTTAAATTGGGTGCAATTAGAAAAAATGTGAAGTTGGCAGGCCACATTCTTTTTAAATTTGATGCGCTTCAACCAATGTAAATTTTTTCTTGCGCTGCCATCAGCCACCACATCCTTACTTGCATGCTCGCACATATGGTCCCTGATGTATTGAGGATTCCCTGTAGCCCAGAAGGTTACAAATGACAGCCTTAGATGCAGTGTGCAGTCCCTGTACCACATTAGATCATGCTGTACCATAAAAGCGGCTTTTACAAAAGTGCTTATTTAAGCCATGGAGAAAAACTGAACTGCTATGAAAATGTAAAGCATTGCTCCCTGGTAAATATATGCAAATTACCTTTATTTAGCTTATCATGCAAGACCTCTCTACTACAGAACCCCACTTCTAAACAGACTTATTTCACACTTTATCACACTGAATAGCAGGTCATTCTAGCCTTAGAAGTGGCTTTCAAAAACCTTCTAAGTCATAAAAAAAGCAAATCTGTTTGGAAGACTCAAGATATTGTTGCCTGGGAAATATATGTAAATCAACCTCCTTTAGAAAAAAGAGAAATGTCGACATATCTTGTTCTTGTCAGTAGAAAGAAAATAGCTTTAGCCAGTAAGGTAAAAAAAAGTGACCTTGTGACTTTCACAAAAGTACTTATTTAAGTCATGGAGAAAAACTAAGCTCAGGCTTACTACAATGCTCTCTGTGAAATATACACAAAAATTATCCTCATAAGAAACAAAAAAGGAATAAGAAAAAGGTTTTTTTTTTTTGTTACCTATGTAAAATACGGGGAACATTGGCCCGGCCCTGGTGACGTCAGTCTCATCATATCGCCCTAACTATATATAAATGAAAAATAGTTAATTTTAGGTTTCACTTTGTGCCTAGTACATGTTTAATAGTAGACTAATTTCATCGCAGTCACCATTGTCACTTTTGTATGAATAGTTGCCTTACGCAACATTGAAGCCCTGCCATCAAGCCCCTCAATTCGCCACTCTTTTGTGGTGAAGGCAAACAGGTGAATTAAAAGCAGTATGCACTACAGAATCTGCTCCTTCGACAGACTCTGTCACATGCTCAATAGCCAAATTACCTGTGCACGCACACGCAAATTGATGCGAAGGGCTCCATAAGTCTGTGATTGAAGTAAGCATCAGAATTGGTAGCAAATTTGTCACATCGCAGAGATTGTTGAATAAATGGAGTTGGAGAAGTCACAAATAAATGTGAATATGGGCATATACCCGACTGTTCGAACTTTGAGGAATAACCCCCTAGGTGTTTGAAAGGGTCTTAAAAAGTGTGCAAGAGATTAAATAAAGATTAAATTGAAAATTAGACATTTAAAAAGGGGTAAAGGAAATATAGCGAAAGGGACAAGATTTATTTTAACAAAACATTGATTGTAAATATTGTTTTTTAAACTTTACATTTAAAGTGACTCTTTGTGAAATAATTGAATTGCACCATTTCTCAATTCTGAGCCTTTTAAAAGAATTCAAAATTGAAAAGTCACCGCGATAAAATTGAATAGCAAAAATTTCAGCTATAAAATTTGATGGTCAAAAAGTCAGATTGAAAAAAGTCACCAGAAGATCATTATTCATTAAGCCCCTTGAGACAAATTTTGTTGACAAAAAATATTTGCCAGATTGAAGGTGGCAAAAACCCATTTTTCTCTATGAAGATGGATGGATGTGACGTTTTCTGATATCACTCAATTTCGTTAGCAAAAAATTTCAGTCACCACTTCATAAAACTGGTCATTATCGAAAAAATCACAGTGAAAAATTCACCAGGGAAAAAAAGTCAAGCAAAATGCAAAATCACTTAAATTTGAAAACCAGTAAAAAGGTCAAAATGACCTTTATAAATATCTCCCAATATTGGTTTTAAATTCAGCAAAATGACAAATTGTTAAATGACAAAGACAGTCCAGTTACAGTATAGCAAAATCCTGGAAGGGGGTTTCTCCAGTATTGGTCTGTTCACAGTAGCATGACACTTCCATTTATAAAGTTAAATGGTATGACCCAGGAATGGTTTAATGGTCCATCTCCAAATCTGACACACTTTAATAGAATGTTACTTTGGAATAATACTCTTTCTCTGGATGCTGATAAATTATACAAATCTTCCTAAACCTTTTCCTCAACATCCATATAAATTATACCTAGGATGAGATATAACTAATAATGAATGTGTTTCATATATCATTACAAAAATCTGGTTGTTAATGGTGACCTAGTATATAGCAGTAATAAAATGTTGTTTCTAGGTAGATAAAAATCATGTTTTATATTTAGCTATAAATAATTTTTGTGTGCAGAAAATGTAACTGTATTCATGTAAATTAGGAAGACAATACCAACAATATTTTTCAGTTTAAGTACAGATGATGCCCCGGCCTAAATCAATTCTTCTACATTCTATATATCGTGATGGTTCAACAACACATTGAAGCCTCAGTGACTAAAGTGCGAATAGTCGCATAGAGCTCTGAATTCGCATCTATTCTCTGCTTCCCCATGTTCGCTTTATTGAGCAAAATCTGCAAAGTGGCGAATATGCGACCAATTCAAGCGACTGCATGTTGCCAACTTATGGAGCTCTTCACATCATTTTGCATGAGTGTGCACAGGTACTTCTAACAATTGACTGAGTGTCAAAAGAGCGAATGCAATTAGGTGTACTGGTCCCAATTCACCTGTTTGATTTTGTCACATCAGGATGGCAAATTGGGGGTTGATGGCAGGGCTCTCTGGTAGGGTGTAAGGTGACTGTCATCAAAATAACAATGGTGATTGTGACTAAATTGCATCTGCTACTAAACATGAACTAGGAACAAGCTGAAATAGAAATAGATGTATTATTCACTTATATACAGTTAGTGGGATAGAGAGAGAATGATGTCACTGTCTCTCACTGGAGGAATTAACATTAATTCGCATTCTATTTTTATTCCACTGACTTCGACCACATAATGCATCCGACTGTGTCCATAGCAATCTGTCTGTTCAACAAATCTATCTGAAGCTTCAACAATAAGGAGAAGTAAATTTGCTTCTATTTTGGTGATGAGACTCGAATTGTAGAGAGTTAAATTTGACAGGTTAATTCATCCTTTAGTTAATAAGGCTTCAAGTCTGTGAAAGTGTAATGTCACAGTCAGAGCATGGACTTTAACCAGATGAAGTATTTCTGGATAAACTCAAAGGCAACTGTGCAGTGATACTTCCCATTCAACCTGGCAGAGTTTGAGAGGATCCCTAAATCCAGGCATGCCAAATATGCGGCATCATACACAATAAGACGGCTGTAATTGTTTTATAATGTGCCTTAACCAATCACCCAAGTATAAATCTGAATAATTATAGATTTATCATTTATTCATTTGATATTTTGAATAAAATTGCACACGATCTAAGTAAAAAATGTGCATGTTATCCATTTTAATGTAACAAATTATGACAAAATTGAAGCTTGGGTCTGATTACATTTGGAATGCACTGAAAGTAGATCTAATCTTGAAATACTTGAGGGGTTGTTAAGGGACCACATGCAAGAGAACATGATAGAAAAATGATATTAGTAATAGCATAGATTTATAAAAGACTAATGTTGCCAAAGAAATTAAAGATGAATGAACTTGGATAAAATTGTGCCTGTACATAAATTATATTTGTTCTTTGTTTAAACAGTTGACAATGTTATTCAGCCACTTGCCTCTTTGATTGGATGCTTGTAGACTGGCATCGTTTCAGCCTTACTATTTAAGTACTACGTAACTTTATATTGAAGTTACTGTCTTCAATCTGGAAATCTGGAATCAACCAATCACATTCCTTCTACATATTACAACATCCACCCTATACATATATCCAGTTGTTTCCAGCCCTGCTGACTCTGTTAGATTGCTAGCTATGTGTTGGAGTGCACATTTTACTTGCCATTTCAATAGAAATCAAATCTGGATAAATACAATGTATGGGAAATGTTTTTAACATACTATTGGTGATATTTATGAAAGTAGAAGAGTTTTTTTAAACACTGGAGGAACTGTGTTTCATTCCTATTATACTGGTATCACTTATTTAAAAAGAAAAGTTTTTAAGGACGTGTCAAAAATAACCTTTTGCTACATTTTTCTCAATGAAAGATTATCCTTGATCATATATAAAGTGGCAGAAGCCTGTATAAATATCCTCTATGAGACAATATATACATTTTAGAAAATATACTCCACTGATTTTAATGTTTATGTTGTAGGCTTCTTCTAACAAGCAGGTTGAACTTATTTGCATAAATTATCTGATTAGTCAAGGGATGGGTCCACCAAGTTCCAAGGAATGTTGCCAAAACCACACATACAGTCCCATTCATTCATGCTGTTTTCTGTTGACCTGGATGCCCCGATGCCATTATAATACAGAATGAGTGCATTGCAAGGTTTTATCATTCTGATAAAGGCACAACATTTACATGTTTCTGCTAATAAAGAATACCTTTAAGATATTAGATA
The DNA here is from genome assembly GCA_019650415.1 of Pipa parva. Classification (NCBI taxonomy): domain Eukaryota; kingdom Metazoa; phylum Chordata; class Amphibia; order Anura; family Pipidae; genus Pipa; species Pipa parva. The sequence continues at coordinate 2,458 of WMED01007756.1, read as the reverse complement.
TATTTACAAACCAAGGAGTCCAACCCTGCAATTTCTAACTGCAACCAATAGCTACTGAATATAAAAAGTGATTTCTTAATAGAGGATTCAAACAAACCACAACTGGCATTAAAAAGCTTTTTATCGAGAGAATATTTGCACATTTAAGTGTGAAAGGAGCTATGTTCAACAAACAAAGGGGTTAAGGATATATTTTTGGACTGTAAATGCCTGGATTTTCTAGATGTATTCATTTTTTTTTAAACTAATTCAATTCTGAGTGCTTATCTGATTGCATTACACATTTTCATTTAATTAGTGGACAGTTGCACAGCATTTCATTTTCATTCATAATATTTTATTCCATATTAAAAGAAAATTGAAAACACATGAATATATATGTGCATAACCAATAAATATTATGTACATAAATATTCATTTAGAGCATAAGTTAAACAGAATTATGATATTCTATCCCAAGGACACATGTAAAATCTGACATAATATAAAGTAATGCATGACTTTCAGGAAAGATTGATGTTCTGAACTGAGCCTTTGCCTACAGCCTGCATATGTTTTATTCTTATAGTGTAAAATAAAAATAGACATGCAATAAACTGTAATACGACCCCAGAGCTGTTCTAGAGGCTGCATTATTGAAATGGACTTTCGTTATGTGCATTCTCCTGTGAACATTTGAGGGAAATGCTGAGTTGATAACAATTACCAATTCAGCAGTTTACATTTTAATGGAGAAATTTCTATGAAAATAAGGTACTACCATCTTGGATTTCAGTTTTGAGGTCTATAATTACTTGTTTGGAGTAACACCTATGGCTTCACTAGATGAAACAACCCAAAAGAGGTCCTTATTACAGGTTCTTAAAGTTATTGACCAAACTATACATATATATTATATTTATAATGTAGAAACATAAACTTAAACATTGAAAATTAAAAATGATTTTGTGCTTTTGAGTTCTCACCTCTTAATCAAGTAGCCTTTCTCCTCCAGCATTTCTATGTACAGACACTTCCTGTATAGTGCCCAGAAGTCACCTACCCCTAATGAGGTCACACAATGACTCATTCTGCTAGTGCATTTTTAGTAATCTGATACTTTTCTTTCACTGCACAAGCCCTGCAGCATTTAATTCCAACCAGACAGTGTCGGTTTTTAAGACAGAGAATTTGAGAGGGGTGGGGGAGTGGCCTTCTCCACTACAGGAAGGAGGAATATTTTACAGAGGGATAACAAGTGCTGCAGAGTGAAAAGGTGAGTGAGGATTTTACTAATCGTTTTTCCACTTTACAATACTTTAATGGGGCAACCTTTATAAATAGGGTTTACTTACACTTTAAATTAAATTCTTAGGCTAACTACACAGGCCTGCGGGTAAGATCCCAAAGTAAATACTAATTCATTTTGGATAGCTTACTCCTGAAGAAGTGGCTGGAAGGCTACGAAATGCATAGAGGAAAAGAGAGGGTGATACAGGTTCTGCTATTTGTTACAAGGTGGACTCTGCACAACACCTCTGATTGTGGACACTGCAAGTTTTCATGTTTAACCATTTGAGGTCTGTCCTGTGCTTTATTTATATTATATTAACATTGACAAAAATTGAACATTAGATGACAAATGGCAACTACTAATAACAGACACACCATGTCTTAGTATGTATATCAGTAAGAATGCAATATCTGCTCCCAATAAAATATATTTCATTATATTCCTGACTCTTTATGTATGGTTTCACTGAAGTTTAGAATGCTCATTAAATGAGCTTTCATTTTGGATAGTTGACAGTGACATTGTCGGTTGTCATCAATTATATTTCTAGCAAAATTCCATTTACAATACAACACTGAAAATAAGCAAATTGCTTTCTATTTTTAGTCAAAGATTTCTTCATTGTTCACTGTTATATCTTTCCAGACGGCTGTGATCACTGTCAAAAACCTTGTGCAACGAATCATATCCCTCAGTGTATTTTTGTCAATTAAGTATATATTTATACCAATATAAGGAGTGTATTTTGAGATACAATTGTTTATGATTGCTTTCTTTATAAGGAATTTAGCTCTAAGAATAATGAGTTCTGACAAGTCTTACTGTTGCATTTTATAGTGAATCATTATACCCTAAAGTAGTTCATAAAGTTACCACGGAGTTAGTGACCATATAAAAGCAATATCTCCTAAATAGTGATGAGCGATGATATCGAGCAAAGTTGAAATCGGTACGATTATTACAATTATCGAGTGTTATCGATGAGCCGATGATTGTAAAAACATTGTAACGATAATCGTCATCACTCGATAATCATTATGAGTCTGACATATGCATATTAAACAGGCGCCCTTTCTGTGCTTCCTGCAATTTTGGTGGCCAGCAAATCAGGGCAGAGCACAAAGAGGGTGGGGGGTGTGGGTGAGCAACGTCACCACTGGGCTGTGTATGGATCTCATTGGCTGC
>WMED01007755.1:0-17407 GCA_019650415.1 Pipa parva | reverse complement strand
TAAATGCTTTTTTTTACCTAAATTTCTCGACTTATACACGAGTATATACGGTAATGTAAAGTATGGCTACTTTTCTAGCAAAAAAAATTTGAAAAATCGAAAAACTCAATCTCGAAAAATCTCACAAGATTTCTCTCAGTAAACTCGCTAAGATCCAGAGCAGTCTTTCAGAGTTTAAAAAATTTATCCCTTAGATTTGGATTTCTTTAAAACTGTGTTTTTGCAAACTACAGAGGCAGCATGAGTTCCAAGTAAACAAGTCAATATCATTTTAATGTATAGAAGCCAGTGCAGTGTATGCATCTGAACTGATTTTTAATTATCAAGCACTTGCATTTGTCAGTATAAACTAGCCCCTCCAATCTTATTGTTTAGAAGTAGAAGTTATAATGCAACCATGCAACAGCTATTTTTACGCATCCCGTCTTTTGTATATATGGGTCTGTAGTTTTATAGCACAATTTGACAAATGCATGCCTGACACTCTGTTCTGATTTCAGTTGTTCCTACAGTCTGAGTTGCCTACCTACAGTAACTTCCATCTATTGACCTTCGTTAAAGTTCAGAATATCTGAATATTTGCAGGCAGGCAGAGATCAGTCGAGAATGGGTAACAGGCCAAGGTCATACACAGAAAAACAGGAATAGGGATCTTGTGTTACTGGTCCTTAATGTTCATCATTAAACCATTTTACATCTGTGCAGCCTAGTTAGCTTATCAGCACCTGTGCTTGGGATAAAAAAAAAAACTTTGCAGATTTATAAAGAATGCTATTAAATAGTGTTTTGTAAAACTTCTTGCATTTAGCCAAAAAAGTTAATTGTTCTTTATGGATGAATGAATATTTTGGGTCTATGAGAATAATCAATTGTACTTTACAAATGTGCATTCATAAACATGTTTAAAAGCTTTATTTTGCCTTTGTTATATGCAAAGACTCTTCACAAACTATTAACATGCACCCTTCACCTCAAAACACTAATACAGATTTAGGTTGTACTAATGAAATAAACATTTTGTAAAAATATATGTATTTAAAAAAAAAAAAATGTACCTTTAAACAGCGTTTCTCTCTGTCGTCTTCCCTGTCAAACTCTCTGTCGTCTTCCCTGTCAAGCTTGCCTTTTCTTTCCTGGGTTGGGTGGTCAAGGTTAAATGATGTTTGACATTATATCTCCTCCAATCTGATCCCTGCTAGATTGTAATTTAAGGGATCTGATTGGAGGAGCTATAATGTCAATTATTTAACCCCACCCACCCGACACTCTGGAAATAAAAAGTCAGGCTAACAGAGAAGATGACAGAGAAATGCTGTTTAAAGGTACATTTTTAAAAATACATATATTTACAAAAATGTTTTTTTATTTCATTAGTACAATCTAAATTAGTATTCGTTTTGAGGTGACAGGTGCACTTTAATAATACTGTTAATAAAATTTTAAAATAAGTAATTTAATGCGTTTTATTCTTTGTTTTTAAACAATTTGATATATGATCATTTTTAGAGTTCTAAACTATGAGGGGTATTTATTAAGATAATTCGCTGATTTTCTCCGTGTTTTTTTTTTTTTATTTTTAATTCATGTGTTGTCATTTTCCCTTAATCTACATAAGATAAAAAAAAAAAAGGTATCCATATCATTAATAATCGATATCGGTAAATATCAATACATTAATATTGCTAAAATTTACAATACTTTCAATGGAGTCCTTCAATATTGATATCAATAATTTTTCTACCAGGGTCTTAGAGAAAATATAGTGCTCCATCTCCATAGGGAATAATGGGTTTTCACCAACCTTTATATAAAATAAATAAATAAGTATAAAAGGGCCTAAAAGATTTCAAAATCCATATTGCTGATATCAACCTACTAGGGAAAAGTTATTCCCTTTTAGTAAATACCCCCTATGTGTTCTGTACATTAGATATTGTAATTATTTCAATTATTCATTGTTACAGTTGCATTGACTGCTGAAGAGCCCCACCCAGTTGAAGTAATAGAATTTGCTTGTTTGTAGCTCATAAAGTAGCATTGTTTCCCTAATAACTACCTAGTCACATAAATATAACAAACATGTACATGTTTAGCACAGCTGGTAAATGTGTAATGTAAAATGAATAACTCACCTTTCCTTTAATGGAGCAGGTGAGTAGCCAGCAGTTATTTGCCCATCTAATTGTCCCTGTTTATTAAAATATTTTGCAATATGCATTTATTTTTAGTTATAGTGAATTTATAGAAGAAAACTGTTTTACTAACCGCTCTATCCCCAGCAGATTGTGTTCCGGGTGCTCTGGAACAGACTGACTGTAGTTAAACTTGAATAGATGAAAGTCTATTAGTCAGTTATAGACTAATAGACTTTCATAGATGAAAGTCAGTTATTGTCATTTTAATGTTTTTTACCTATATGGATACAATAAAGATCAAGTTTTAACTTCATCTTCGGAGTGCCGGGACTTTCATCTATTCATAGTGAATTTATAGTCATATTTTATTTTACATAAGCCTCTTTTCTCACTAATTTCATATTCAGCTGATTCATTTATAATGAAGCCACAGAGTCCAGTACCAAAAAGATGCATGTGGCTAGTAATTTTCTGTAATTGCACACCTACAGGTTTTTGGTTTTTTGGATTTTTTAGTTTTTCAGTCAATTTCCTGACTTGAAACTCAAAAGAAATCTCCAGCTCCACTTTGGATATGTGGAGCTTCTGTAAGGCAAATTTAAAAGTGTGCATCAAAATGTGTCCCATCAACTAGCAATCATGTCAAAACCCCCTGAAGTGGTAAGTGCAACAAAATGCACAGTTGTGAGAGTTTTCACGCAGTCAACATTGAAATTAATTTATTTTATTATTTTTCTTTTGGCAATTTGATGCTGGCTCAACTGCTAACATCAACACACCTTGTCTGACATTCTCTAAGAAATTGTTTTCAAATCAGTAACGGCTGAAATAAGTAGATACGTATTGCAAATATTATCTAACTCTGACATTAAATGGACTAATAACTGTCAGTGACTTAAAGTGCTCCTTTTTAATTTAATATAGCTGTTCCCAATTGATAAGTATGGCTACTTTCAATTTTCAGTCTGCTTACTGTTTTTTCTTAACCTAATGCATGCACACCTAAATTAACATGTGTAATTTGCAGTCTTGTCAGAACAAATTGAACGAGTTTTGTATTGATTCCGCCAACACAATTGCTTGGAATTACCCAATTGACTAACAATTGCTAATTGACTTTTGTGCATCTTAAAAGATAATGGACTGCATGGTTCTTTGTCTTTGCAGGGCTGCTCTTGGTCTGTCATATTTGTGGATCTTGATGCTCATAACAGGAACAGACAAACTCTGAGTTCATTGCTACCCCGGGAGTCACGATCCCATGTAAGTCAATGACATCAAGGTTAAGCGCATCATTAAGAACTATGCCTGTACGTTAATAGATTCTTTTTTCTGTATGTCTAGCTTCCTATTTAGAGGGTTGCTTCAAGCAAAGGAAATAACATTATGCATTTATTAAACAAATAATGAATATGGATAGACTGAAATAACTAAATGTAAAACATGCAATTTCTCATTTTTCCCAGCCTGTAGCTGGATTCCTTTTATCTTGCATTATAATTCAATATTTTAATCTAATAAGCATTAGATAGGCACACACAAGCAGACAGGCGCACACACACAGGAACACAGATACATAATATTTTTTCATTTTCAAAAATCGGATGGGTTGTCTTTAATGGGCGCGCACACACACGAAGAAGGTGTTGATGTAAAAAGCACATAATTCGGCACTAGACAGACATGGCAAGCTCACATTTGTAAGGGGTGAATAGTACCTGGTGCCAAACACTTCCATCACAACAGGCAAAGACTGGAGAAGCAGGCTGAGATGCGATCCTTTAGGGACACATGCACGCTCTTTCACTGCACAGACGCTGTATAGACCCTGCAGCTCTAAATTCCGACCAAAGAGTCGTATTTTTAGAAAGAGAATTTGAGGGGGGGCGTGTCCTTTTCCACTACGGGAAGAAGGAACATTTCACAGAGGGATTCCTGTTAAATGTTTTTGCATTATATACTGTTTATTTCCATCCCATCTCAATTGAAGTCACTTTATTATTAAAACTCCTATCCTCACTTATCTACTTCATCTTTAGCATTTCAGTTTGGAATCTTTTCAGGAATTTAACTGAAAGGTTTGACATCCAAATAACTAGAATCCAGTGAGTATGCAACCTCACAGGGTTAACTGTCTACCTAATTGTTAGGCATGTTAATTGAGCAATTTCCTTTAGGGTCGGTTCACACTAGTGTATTTACGCTAGGGTATTTTAGTTAAGTGCCTCCCGAAAATACGCCGGCAAATTCAGGCCAGTGTATATTCTAGAGGCACTTTCCTATTGTACTTACCCAACATAGTGTGAAAGCCTCCCAGTGCGTTTTGCGTCTTTTCCTATCTGACTACATTTTGTGTGCACCATATATATGCTGGCAAAAATGCGACAACCAGCACTCTGTACGCACCATATGCGATTCGTATACCAGTGTGGCCAGAACAAAGTAAGTCCATAGGTTTACACTGTGAGCTTTTTTTGTATTTATGCGCAGAGTATATATACGCTGCATATAAAAACGCCAGTGTGAACCTAGCCTTTAGTTCCAGACTGATCAGCTAAAATAGGAAGATAGTGAGAAAGTAGGCGCGTCTGTAATAAGTGATTATTAATTCAAACCCACTGAAATAACTAAATAACATGTATTGCAAAAATACAACACAATTAGATGTACAAATAACTCTTGTAGACTCTGTAAAATAAGCGAATATTGGATTAACATTTATTTCCAATGTATGAAACCTATTACCATATTTGTAATAAAGAATACAATGATTTCCTACCATGTGGGTGAATGGGGTGATGTTTTTCATTATTTGTGGTTGTATGTCAGGCCACACCAAATGGTCTATTTTACTAATCAATATCAATTTGTATAATGAATAAATCTTGTTTTTTTTCCCTCTTTCTCATCAGAACACAGATGCAGCTCTACTGACCTGTATCAGTTACCCAGCCTTTGCTGTTGATGATGATGCTTTATTTAATCAGACACTTGATAAAATAATACGCAAGCTTAAAGGAAAATATGGCTTTAAACGGTTTCTAAGGGATGGTTATCGAACAGCCCTTGAAGATGAACACAGACGATACTACAAGCCTGCTGAAATTAAGGTAGTGTGCTGTTATTGTAATTCCATGTTACTGGTGACTTAAAGATTTGGAATATTTAATACTTTGTGGGTTTTTGTTCATTTATCTTGGTACTGAGTGAATGCCATAGGGGTAGAATATAAAATGTGTTGTCATCATACCCCAAACTGTTTTGGGACTGTTAAAAAATAAAGCATTCTCTAGTTCCTTCCTATTGATCCCTAACCCTTACATGGAGATTATTCCAGTGTGATGATGCCATAGTGCTTCATAAGACAGAAATGGATAGAAGCTCTTTAATTAAACATAGATTGTGCCTAGTATGTCAGATGGCGAAATCATCTCTGAAAAACAGATTCCACCTGAAATTCCTCTTTATCGTCGCATATGTACACTCGCCGGATAAGCGACAGCATGCGTTTGTGCACACGCTTGTGTTTAGCAGTACTGTGGCTGGCACAGGTAAGTCGCATAGAGATTTGTGGCGTGCGTGTCTTTTTTTTTTTTTTTTTTTTCAAACGCAACATCTTCATAGCTTCCTAGTGCCTTTAATCATATCAAAATGAGAGCCTGTCCAGGTGGGCCTCAGCAAGCCCAAATTTATATGAAACACAAAATAAAATCCAAAACCGCTCACCATTTATATTCAAGAGAATGAACCCATTTTTTGTACAATTAACAAAGATCTTGAGTGCTTGTTGAGTTTTCACTAACAATTACAGTGGACTTCAGCGGAAGACTGGTGTGATTATGCAGGAAACACTGCCTAATCACTCACTTGTCTCACTCATGTACATGCCCTTAAGCTATATGATTGATTAAACGCTGATATAAAATTTATTTGGCTTCTGAACTTGTCAATCCTGTGTAAATCCTGTGATTGTTCTTTAAGTGCTTTTTTTTTTTTTTTTCAGTAAAAGTTTTTTCCTTGAAGATGAGCACTCTCTAAAAAAACATTTTTTTATTTAAGTCCAAATAAAACAATGTGTACGCCATGGCTTCCATTCCTTATCAGGGCTCGGTTTGCAGTTAAAATTGAGTAGCTATTTATTTTTCATGGAACTGACAGGCAGCTAACAGCTCATCATTTTGCTGTTTAATTTCACAGCTGACTACTAGCACGCATATTAGCTTCCAACAGAATTTAGATGGTGGTGGTAATTCTTTGAGGAAAACATATTTTATATATATATAATATGTGTGTGTATATGTATATATATATATATATATATATATATATATATATATATATATATATATATATATATATAATATGTGTATATATATATATATATATATATATACACGTGTATATATATTTTTTAATAAAAGAATTATAGTAACAGTTTTAGTTGCATTGCTTCATTAACTTGGATACAATTGCTCATTTCTGGTTGAGCAACATAAATGTATGTGCTCAGCTTTATCTGTGTAAAATAAAATAAAAGTATAATAATAAATATTTCATTGTTTCCCATCACCAGCTATTTGATGGAATTGAATGCGAATTCCCCTTGTTTTTTATCTACATGATGATAGATGGTAAGTTTGTCAGATTTATTATTCAGTTTGATAACTGCAGACATTTTTTATCATATGTATGTATGAATATGCATATATTAGTTATTTCATAACAGCAAAAAAAAAACCCTTAGTTAAAAGACCAGTAACACTGGAAAAAGAATATTGCTATTTGGATTCACAAAGCAGATATTCTTATGCAGTAAATGTAAAAATGTCATCCTGGAAGCAATAATTACTCCTTTTTATTGGTTTATTAGTATCAGTAGCAAACTGCAGTGAAATTGTCATAAAAATATGCATTTAAACAAAGTGATGTTATCTTCACTATGATCTGTTTATAGGAGAAAACTTTTGTAGATTAATGACTACTGTATATAATGGCAATATGAATGAAAAGACAGATTTGGCAAAGTACCTCGATGTGGCAAATTCACATATCCACAGTATTAATCCTACTTTAAAAAGCAAGCAGAAAGTGATGTGTCATTATGTACCAGCAGTTTCAAAAGGTTACTCTCCCCACCCTTAATTAGAATTAAGTGCAGTCTCTCCTGGGTTTTGTTTACAACCAAAAAATCAAAACTCCCAAACAATTTTATCAATTAGAGATGCACACCAGTTTTTAGCCAGTACAAATTTTAATGGTAGATCCTAGAATGCACAATATTTCGGGGACCCAAAAAGGGTCATTATTGGTCCATAAGTGCCAGTCATAATCAGAAAACATTACTTAAGTAATGGAATTAAATTAATTAAACCAATGCTAATGATCTAAGAGGTAGAATTTAACTTTTATTTTAAAAATATTAAGGAATTGTTTCTGAGGGAGGTAAGAGGGTGTAGAAATTGTGGGACATGAGTCAGCAATACGTAAGCATTTAAGACTGGAAAGGAAATAATTGGTGAGTGGTTCACAGAGAAATGGAAGAGACTTGAAACTAATGGACAGTAGTTAGATTTTGATATATTTTTAATCTCTTAAACTCTATCTAACACTCTTAATGGACTTCTGCCATCTACTGTTCAAAAGAGATCAATCCTATCTTTCACTCAACTAAAGTTTCCATAAAAATATGTTGGACTTTTCTTCAAAGCAAGCTTGGCAATTTAATCTCCCCTAAGCCTTTTAGACACTTTTTCTCCCCAGATTTAAACATCATGGTGGTAAGAAGGCATGAAAAGAAATGAAGATTTGTACTTTTCTGGAAAAATACATGCCTTCCTACAATTAAAACAAAAACTTCCACCCTCACGCGAAAGAACCGTAACACCAAATATTTGAATGGGAATTCTGATGGTAATTGTTGGGAAGGGGGGGGGGAGGTTATTGGTCCTTTAAAAAGAGAACAAAAGTCTCATAAATCACATTTGTTCATTTAGCATACATGTTACCAACACACAAACCCACAATCTTTTTCAACCAAACCACTTAATTGATTACCTAGATGTTTATTCTGCATGCATTAGTTCAAAAATACATAGCAGCCTTTGTAGTATTTCAGTTCTACCCACTGCTGAGAAAACTGATGTCCTGGGCAAGGACCATGTAACATTCCCCAGCCAGTCAGTATATATGTGTTGATGTGTCAGGGTTCATTATCATGTTAATTGGGATCCAATATCGCAGCGGTGAGACACTAGCACCATCATTTCTATAAGATAGCACTACAACCCACGGGTACTGATTTGTTGCTTTATAATATGGCAGACCATGTACTTTCAGCATATTAGTTAAGGTTAGAGTACATTAGTTTTTTAAAACATTGCATCCTAATAGCTGGATTCTCTATGTTTACATAATCGTACAGCTTCCAAGGTAAACTAGAAAACTCAGGCTGCCCTACGTGCTCCTGTTTCTTTTAGATGGTGAAATATATTGGGGAAAATACCATGTTGTAATAAATGTTGGTGCAATTGGTTTGTATGGAAAAAGACAGTTGACCATCTTTACATACAACAAAACCAAAATTAGAAACAAAAAATGAATTCCGTTGTAAAATAATAGCATTCATGTATATACATTTTTGAACATCTGCATAATGTTGCGACAAGCAAGTAATGCCTTTTTTGTTCAATCAGCAGGGCAGCGCTACAACCTTTATTTAGCCACTCATCTGTGGCATGGGAGATGTGCTGTGCTTTGTAATTTTACTATCCACATGAGTTAGAATAGTTTATTATTTAAATGTGGCATGCAGGTTCTGTTCAAAATGCCTATTTTCATTTGCTTTCAGAGCTTTGGGAAATAAGAATCATTCAGACAGAAATGAAATTGTAATCCCCTTCCAAAAAAAACTTCTTTTCAGATTAGCTTTGGGGGAATGTTTTGTAAAGTCGCAAGTCATTTCTCATATTAATTCAGACTTCTCTTTCACAGTGGTTTTATCCACTGGAAAGATTCTCATGTTTTTTTAATCATTTGTACAAATACAGAGTTTCTTTAAGAATATATATATATATATAGTGTGCCAGAAGGCTTCAACAGTTGAAATAACATCTTTGTAAATGTATTTTAAAGTATATTGTATTACTACCTCTGAACCATCATTGTTCTCTTATTCATGATCATCCAATACAACATATATTCAATGTAATGAAAAAAAAAAAAACTTAAAGGGGAAGGAAAGCCTCAAAATAATTTCAGCTAGAAATGTTCAACCTTATGCAAATAGATTGCAGAATTTACCCAAATGAACAGTAGCCCCATGACATTGACTTTGAGCTGGCAAGGTCCATCATTGAATTTGGAGCAATACACCTTGCTGAATTTGCTACTTTGACACATTCCAACACTTTGTAAACAGGCAAAAGTCATGTGCATACACACGCAAAGTGATGAAAAAAGGTGCACAAGTTTGTGTCAGAAAATGTCAACTTGGATGTGAATTCTCCACATCATAGTTTGTTGAATATAGAAAGTTGTAGAAGAGGTGAATAGACACAAATTCACACTTCTGCAAGACTGTTCAAACTTTCATGATTAACACCCTAAGTGTGGAGATGGAGCTGATTACTGCAGATAACCATGATTTATGAATATAAATAAGTTATTAATTATCACAGCCTGTATGTTTTATAGGCTTTATATTTCACTAATAAAAGGATTATCTGATAAAACAATTCCTTTTAAAACTAATATGTATAAAATACACATAATGCAGGACTGATAGGACATAAGCTCATTGTATAGCTGGACAGAAAATGGTTGCAGTCTTAGAGCACATTAGTAACAAGCCTTGTAGTGGGGGGGAGGGGGTATGGCTAATTTCTGCTAAATACATCATATGACACTGCAGCTGTCTTACAATCCAAATTCTACAGAGCGGTGACCTGGACTTTAAGATAGATTTATTTAACAGTTTTAACACTACTTTTATGTCAAACTATTTTTCCCAGTCCCTGAGAAGTACAGACTGAGCATGTGCAGGGCTGCTAGCCAAGTAAGGAGGTTTATATAGAGAATAAAGATGTCTACTTTACAGGCATCAGTGTTCAGTGCTGTTGAGTTGGTGCACTTATCTGTTGTAATAAGTTCTATGCATAAGGCTGATTTTTTTTTAGAAATCTTTCTGAGGCTTTTTGAAGCTTTAGTTGCCCTTTAAGTCCTGATTGTTCAGATAGTGTGGTTGTGTTTAGAAAATGTTTATTTATGCAGGCATTCAATAAAAAATGGAATCAAAATGACAGAGGGATATTGTGCTTTCTCTGCCTCTGAAAACATTAACCCAGTGACCAGGCATGGAGCTCAGTAAGGAATAAGAGATAGCATAGAATCTAAAAAAAAAAAAAAGAAGAATTAATGAAAGAGAAGTTGAAATGGAAAATCAAGCCCTGGGTTAATTGATTTTCTAGGTACTGGGGGGTCATTGAGCCATCATAATTATATATCTCATTTAGAAATAAATATCTTCATTATTAAAGGTATAATATCATTGCCCAATTTCTCTGGCCTAAACTGGAATAAGCTGCAGTGATGAAAGCAATATAGATTTTATAGTCCTGTAACCTATGGCACAATATCTCTGTTATGATGATAATGTACAAATCAGAGTGATGCAGGATATGAAAAGTAGCCCATATGAATATACAACAAAAAAGCCTTATCTGAGCTTATGACAATTAGACATGAGATATATGCTGGAGGTATATTTCTGATTTAACCTTTAACAGTCCAACTTTCCCAATTTGGGAACATGTAATAAATAATTAATTATATTATTACATTATTAATTTATTATTTATTACATGTTCCCAAATTGGGAACATTGGACTGTTAAAGTACTAGTAACATTAGAGAAAGTATATGATCAAGAAGATGCATCAATCTCACAAGTGCCAGGCCTTGTTTGAAACGAGAGGATGGAAGTCCCTGCCCTATAGAGTTTACAATCTTAATAGGAGGAAGACTTACATAAACAGATAGGAGGGTAACAAGTTCAGTAACAAAGTGTCCGTTCATTAGCCTTTAAGTGCCATTAAATAAAAAATACAAAATAGAATAAATAACTGCTTAAGGATAAAATATAGACTTGAAAACCAGTCCTAGTGCTCCAAGAGGGAAGATTTCAGTTTTGTTTTGAAGATATTGATCGATTGCTCTTGGCAGAGGTAGAGGGATATAGCATTCCAGAAATACGGGACAACAGGAGCAAAGGGTTTAAGAGGAAAATGGGTGGTTTTAGTGAGTAGTTCATGAAGACAATTCCCTTGTGAAGAACAAAGTTGATGGCTAGGTGTATAGTGCCAAAAACTTGAAGAGATATAGGGAGGGAAAACAGAGTGAAGTCCCTTGAATGTCAAAAGTAAGACACTGTTTTTAACTGGGAGCTGAGGAGCAGACAGGGGGAGATTATCCCTTCTGGGAATAGAGGGAGATAGTTCTAGCAGCAAAATTTAGAATAGACTGAAGTGGGGAAATATTGAGAGCTGGAAGGTCAGTTAGAAGGACATTGCAATATACCAAGCGGGATAAGATTGAGAATATGAACAAGGGTGTTAGCAATGACCTTAGGGACGGATTTTGGTAATGTTATGAAGGAAAAATAGCAATGTACTTAGAGAAGGAAAAAGCAGTCAAAACTCTCTCCGAGACAACATGCAGAAGTAATAAAGTTAATGATCACGTCATCAACTGACATGGAAAAGGAAGGGAGTAGGACCTGGTTCATGTAGGAAAATAATAATTTCTGTTATAGCAAGATTTAGTTTGAGTCTGCGCCAGGCCATCCAAGAAGAGATAGCCAGGATACATTTTGTGATTTGTGTCTTGATTTCAGGTGTTAACACAAGGCTGAATAAGTCAATTTGGGTGTCATCTGAATTCAAGTGGTATTTAAGACCAAATGAGCTGATGACATCACCCAGGGAAAGTGAGAACAGGAGTGGATCAAGGACAGAGCCTTGAGGCACCCCCATCCTAAGTGGGATAGGAGAGGAAGTGGCAATAGCATGGGAGACAAAGAAGGGGCAGCTTGATTACAGACACTAAGGGCATAGAGAATCTGACTAAGTAGGGGGTGATCAATAGTATCAAATGCAGATGATAGATCCAGGAGATTAAGAATAGTAAAGTGTCCCTTATCTTTCTCAATCTGTAGATTGTTTGCACAGAGAAGTGTCCAAGTGCCCTGGCCAAAAGCCAGAATGCAACGGGTCCAGGAGATAGTTAGTTAGCATGCTAATAGTAAGTTGGGTGAAGACCAGACGTTCCAGGAGTTTGGAAGCTACAGGCAAGAGAAAGATAGGTGTTTAAATAAAGAAAAAGTTTCCACAGGACAGGGAAGATTGTGACCAGGTACGAATAGCAGCGCTCTAGTATAAAAACAAGGCATGTGGTCAAGCAAGCACATTGTGACAAGAGAGGATGTGAGAAGTTGAGAAACTTCAGACCATTTAGCAGGAAGAAAGGAATTCAGAAACTCAGAGATTTGGGTATAGTGTCTCAGTATTATCTTGAGAAATAGTAATAGTAAGTAGTTTGTGGTTAATTTGCTATTGAAGAATATTGCAAAGTATGCAAAATAGACAGTGGTGACGTAACAAAATGCACTGTGACTTTGCTTTTTGTGTAAGCTGTCAACCCTGACAAAATTGATTGTATGCATTTTGACATTGAAAAGTCACATTGCTTTTTGTCCTGATAGCAATCGTCTACAATGGCCCACGTCTTATTTTTTTATTTTAAATTATATACATTTTTTTTTTTTACTGCAGCAGTTCAGTAGGAGTCTTAAATCTTTGAGGGGGTAATTCAGCATAGTCCGAAGTGAGGTGCAGAGTTTTCCTGCACGCGGATATCAGCGAGCGCATTAAAAGGATTCCAGTCTCGGCGAGGCAACTCTTTTACCCCCTGAATCTCCAAAACTGACTTTCAGCATTTAAATTCTTAAAATTCAGATAATTTTAGACTAAAACTTGTTCTAAAAACTATGGGGAAGGTTTTAAACTATAGAATATAAATTTTTAACTTGCAGAATATAGGTATAGATACGTTTGGGCCTACTTTTGTTTTAGTTTGTAAACAACTGGTAGTTTTAGTTAAAATGGATGTAAAGACTAAAGGGGGTTATTCACTAAAGTGCAAATTCAAACTGTTGAATTTTCAAACAGCGGATTCCCATAGCAAATCTGCGACTGCAACAAATTTCCATAATAAAGTTGTGACAATATTCTCATTATAAAGATGCGACTGCAGCTTTCTGTAGCTGGTGAATTCACACCTATACACAACAATTCAGACTTTACTGAATAACTCCCTTAGAGAGCCTGAAGGAAAAACAGTTGGTGACAAATTGGAAGTAATTCATCCACTGCCCCAAAATGTATACTACACCCTCATTCATTGGGGGTTATTGGCTAATAATTACACAGATTGTTGCGTAAAGGTGTGAATTCACCAGCTGAAGACAGTCGCAATAGACTGCTACTGTATAGTATATAATGTATTTTTGTGGATTTAAAATGAGATTATTGTCGTATTGTCACAGTTGCAACTTTACTATGGAAATGCTATCGCAACTTTAAAATTGTCGCGGATTTGCTTTGAAAATCTGCTGTTTGAGAATTTGACAAGTCGAATTCTCACTTTAGTCAAAAAATCCATTGTGTTTTCGTTTTGTATTTAGAGGATATGTCCTTTTTAACTTGTTTTTAACACCCTTAGACACAGAAGGGTGGAAACAACATTTATATGACATACAACTTTGTCTTTCAGGTGTGTTCCGGGGAAAGACTGAACAAGTGAAGGAGTATGAAGAGCTTTTAAACCCTGTGCTATTTTACGGCGTTGATGGTAAGATTTTGCATTTTCTAGATGGCAGGATTGACATTTCAGTTAGTGTCCAGAATATTTTGAATCCTAGCCATGGATTCCATTACATTTAAGGCATAAATGTAAGTTCTTATGAACTTGATACCAACTTCCTCTGTTAACGCAAGAACCTTACGAGGATAATTAGAGCAACTGTTTTGTTTTTTTATTTTTATTTCTGATGCTGATAGACAGGTTTACAAACATAGCAACGTCTTCTTAATAAAGGGAACTTTATGATAGCATAGTGTGCTGTTTTACATTAGTTTGATTTTCGTGATCATTTGTGCTAATCTGTGTATAGGGGCCATGTGGGGACATGGAGAGAGAGCTTTTTCACTTTAAAAGTGATCCTATTCATATTGTAACTTGGCACAAGTTGGTTACATTGCTAAAATGCTAGTGTACTACAGACCGCAGAAATACCTGCTATTTCTGGTAGATTCATCACTCTGCCAACATCAGACACAGAAAAGGAGTATCTTGTATATACCTTGTTTGCTTGGAAACAGCAGATATGCAGATGGAAAAAATCCATTATTGAATTTTCATGACTGTTCAATTGAAACCATTCCTGATTGATCTCACTGTGAATGTGTATCCCATTTATACAAGGTATACATGTGGAGCTGCTAGTCATTGTCCACAAAATGAAAGTGTTGTTCATTCCTTGGAGCAATAGACAAACAATGGTTGACATGGCTGTTGTACAGTGGACACATATGCATCTGTTGCATAAGATAAACATAAAATGTGCTGTAATTTTCTGTACATCTCCACTATTTTAAAATAAAAAAAAAAAAAAAAATCACAAAGGTGACTATATATGCAGCGCTACAAAAATACCTAAAAAAATCCAAATAAAGTCCAAATTAAAGTCCAAAAACAATTTTTTATATATGCAATGTGTGCTGCTTTCCCGCTTGGAAGTCCGCCTCTTGACTCCCGTATTTGTGGATATTTCCATAACGAATCTAGGGGTGAGGAAGCGCACAAAAAATGCACTCCATAGTGCTTTAACCAATAAACATATATCGATTGAGATTAGACCCAAACGTACCAAAGAAAATGTTCAAAAATAAATGTGCACATGTGGTGAGAAATAGAAACAAGTGAAATCACTGCACACAAGTGATAGTTTACATATATGCGCTCACCAGACATAGGATTAAGTTCAGCGCGTATATGGCAGAAGCCGACAGGGAAAAAATCTTCTCCCCCTTCAATAAATCAGTAGCACGGATCACAATGTTCCTCTCACGAATATCTCATGGAAGAAAATGGTGCAAGCCAAATGCGGCATAAAACAATTCTTTTTATTTGCTCAAACAAGGATAAAAAATCCTCACGATAAAAACAAGTGATAAGCAAACGGATAGTACTTCACAAAAATAACATGGAATGCTAAAATCAATTAAAAAATGGATTGAAGGCATACATACTCTCAAATCTACGCGTTTCACGATAGTCGCTTCATCACCATTTTTAAATTGATTTTAGCATTCCATGTTATTTTTGTGAAGTACTATCCGTTTGCTTATCACTTCTTGTTTTTATTGTGAGGATTTTTTATCCTTGTTTGAGCAAATAAAAAGAATTGTTTTATGCCGAAGGGGGAGAAGATTTTTTCCCTGTCGGCTTCTGCCATATACGCGCTGAACTTAATCCTATGTCTGGTGAGCGCATATATGTAAACTATTTATCACTTGTGTGCAGTGATTTCACTTGTTTCTATTTCTCACCACATGTGCACATTTATTTTTGAACATTTTCTTTGGTACGTTTGGGTCTAATCTCAATCGATATATGTTTATTGGTTAAAGCACTGTGGAGTGCGTTTTTTGTGCGCTTCCTCACCCCTAGATTCATTTTAAAATAAACCTTAAATAAAGCTTTTTTTTTTTTTTAGTTTCCATCTCACATTTTAAAAAGGGCTTTTGTGGAGAGTGAAAGCAGTATTGCATTATTAATAATACTTGTGATGTTTTAATGATGAGAGGGTGTGAAGTCTCTGCAGTATTTCATGCAGCATAACTAAAGGAAGCCTTGTTCAAAATAACTGCAAGGCATTGTGTCATGTTTGTAGAAAATATAGACTCTTGTTCATTTTATACTGGTGTATCATGATTACATCTCTCATAAAACACACTCCCAAAGTATTGTTTATGGCTGTGTAATAGAAGAATAGGTAATTGTGTGTCAGTCAGTTAGCAAGGTATCATGCATGTGCAGATGAATTGACACTTCTTGTAGCCCAAACCATAACATATATTACTGTTTTCAAAGAGTATCCATTTTATTTTTCCTGATTACACTCCACCTTTATTTTTTCATTATTCTTTTTTGAAGTTCACAGAAAACAAAGATATCTTAGACATCAGTACTCTGATAATTTGCAATTATTTTTTTTATGTGGTTTTGAACTATTTGTTTTTATTTCCAAATGTTACTTAGTCTTTTAAAATGTTTTTTTTTTAGTTGCAAGAGTCTGTTTCCATGGACATTTTAAGGACAGACTGAAAAACAAATATATTACAGAGCCTGAACAGGCTGATAAGCATAAATAGTTATTAAAACAGTGAAAATTATTTTTTCTGGTTGCCAGGAGAACTCAGCTGCAGATCAAGTACAGGAATAAGTAAGAGATAAAGAAAGAACATACCTATAAGCCTATACCTATAAACCAAATAATCGTTATACTGTACATAGTTCCCTAATTCTCACCGTTCAACACTATAAATCACTTTTCCTTTCCAGATCTGCTTTTGCTCAGTAGGTCTGATATAGAAAGTAATCTCTTTATCTTGGTTGATTTTGTGTTTCTGAAATATTACATTTGTAGTTGAAACCATGTGAGTTCCTGGCATCTTGGGCTTCTAAAATGAAGGTCCTTTAGATAGAAGGTCCACAGACAGAAATATAACTTGTGCAGTGATGCCCATCTCCATTAGAAACCTGCATAGGCTGGGTATAATTTATGAAGACATGATCCTAATGCTTTAATTCCCAGGTTTAAAAAAAAAAATCTCCAATTATTTTACAAATATATCTGTCACTGAGCAATTGTTAAAATTTGCTGTTTTTTAAGACTCAACCAACCTTTTCACTTATCTTTATTTTAAATCTTTAATTGGAGATTCTGTGATTGCCTTCCTACTGAATTTGTCACACAAGAGACAGTCTTGCAAATTGATATTTGAAAAGTTTGGTGTTTTTGTTTGCTCTGCTTCAACTAAAATATATTTCCTAGGCTAGCATGATCCATTCCTTTTAAGGCTTGTTCATCTAGCACAGTGCTTCTCAAACTTTTTGGTTCGAGGGACCAGCAACGAATTTAACAGGAACGTTGA